>JAADVZ010001042.1:0-10427 GCA_023335925.1 Pythium phragmitis | reverse complement strand
TGGGCACGAATGTTGCTGCGCGTGACCGCGACGTTCTGACCACTCATCACTGAGTTCTTGTTGGCGAGTGCCGTTGCGTCATTGAGGTGCGAGTGCGCAGCGATCCGGACCGCGAGCGGCATCGCCGGCTCTTCCGCCATGGCGCCGGCGACAGCAAAAGCAGCGACCGCGAGGGAGAACGCGATGCGACGGATGGTGAGCATGGTTGTAGCGGAGGTGGTGGTGAGTTGCTTGGACGGTTGTCTACGTGGCGGCTTGTGCTCCAATAGTGAAGTAAGTAGCACAGGAGTCCTTTAGCTTTGTGCGCTGTGGTGGGCCTTTCACAAAATCGCATGACCAGCGCGATTCAAAGAGAGTTATTCTCGCTGAGCATTTCCAGGAAAGTCACCGGACGTCGCCATTCTAGTCCCACTCCTATCTATTTGATGGTCGCCCCACTTGGCTTACACAGTCTCTGCCTGCGCCTCTGCCTGTTCCTTCTGCTGGCGAATCTGCTTGCAGCTCACCTTGTGGCTCTTCCAGTCTTCCACTTGATGCTCCTTGCAGCAATAGTACGCAGCTTCGCACGCGCACCGCAACAACGCCGTCGTCGTCTTCTCTCCGCCGTCGGAGGTCGTACTTGCGCGTGTCGATGAACCGCAGAGTCGGCACCCGATCTCTCCAGTCGTGACTTTACCCATGACGATGTCTTGCAAAAACATGGTCTCAAACGTGTGCGCGACGTTCGTCAGTAGCGTGAGGATCACTTGCTGGCGCATCTGCAGAGACAGCCAGACATCGGCTTCGACCAACTTGTGTTGCGCGATGAGAGCGCGCTTCTCATCGAGCACTGCCTGCGACACTGACGGCAACAGCGACTGCACGCGCTGCTCTGTATCCGCTGGGTCCACAAACGCGAGCGCGACGGTCTTGAACGTGTCGCCCGAGAACGTAGGCATGGCGCCTTGAGCCCGTAGTGAACTCAGGTAGATCAGATCGTGGCGCGTGCAATCATCCGATCGGCGCGCGCGCGCATTCATGAGACGTAGAAAGACCTTTCCATTCTCTTCGAGCAATGCCTTGAGCGAGAGTTCGGGCGTGAGTAGCTGTGTCGCCTTGGGCTTTGGCTCTTTCGGGTCGTACTCGACAGGAATGTCGGGGCTGGCATTGCGCAGCATCGACACTTGGCCAGCATAAGGCAGCGCTAGAAACCAGCGCATGAAGACGGACGCATGTGCGCCCCAGAAACGCTGTAGGTACGCGAGCGGCGTCACCTCTGGTTGCAGCGACGGCGCCGTGGTGGTCGGCTCTTCACCAGCCATGTTTGTTTGTTCTTCTCACTTTGATCCGAGCCGCTCATGTCGAGATATCTTATTCTATGGTATGACATCTATTGGGTGAAATTAGTTCGTGTATTTCAGTCAATGAACGCCTAATAATAGGGTTGCAGCGGACGATGCTTTTCCGCCAGCTGGCTTTTGACGTAGTGGCATTTTGTCCCTGTCTGTGAAATTGTTGAGGTTTTTCAAGTGGAGGAACAGAAGAGACTGTGCGTAATGCGCTCTACAATACAACCAGTATACGTCTGACCAGAAGAGGGAACCCATCGGGTCTTGGTTCCCTGATCACGCGCAAATGAATAAAACCTCACTCAGCCCTCCGCGTCCGTCGGGCCTATAGAAAGTAAAGGCACTGACTTCTTGGTGCTTCAGCCCAAGCTGTTGGCAAGCCCTGGTACCCGACTTTCATCAGCGCCCGCCCAACGTTCCACGCGCTTACTCCGCGGCTGTCTATATTGGCGAGTCTTCGGCGTGGGCCACCTTTCGTAGTAGCGAGACTCGTGCCAACAAACTCATCGGGCGTGTGCGAGGGAGAGCGCGGCGAAACCAACGCCCAACGCCCAACGCCATCGATTTGAATTGAGTCGATTTGCTACGAATCCCAACGACCCAACGACGGCCTCGACCAACAACAAGGGTTCGCTTCACTCCCCCCTTTTTCCACCCTGCGTATTCGCCCCAATTGGACGTTGGAGATCGGCCAAGGGAACCTCACGCCTCTCTTCACTTCCCTGAGCGACTGAGCGCCAGACCAGACAAACGCAGTGAGCACCATGGAGCCCGGTGCGCCCGTGTGGGCGCTGGACGCGTACGACGGACTCTGGCACGAGGCGTCCGTGGTTGAGTTTGACAAGGCGGCGGGCAAGGTCACCTGTTCCGTGGTCGACAGCGACGCCCAGGAAGACAAGCTCATCCTCGACGGCAATGACGCGCTTCACCCGGCCGAGAATGAGTTCGTCCCAGTGAAACTCAAGCGCCGCGTCAGCCGCCGCTTGTCCGTGCGGCAGCTCGCGCCCGTGCCCGTTGCGAACGTAATGCCGCGAGATGCTGCTGAGATCTACCACAACGTGGAGGACTTGACCAAGCTCGTGCATCTCCATGAACCGGCCATTCTCCATGTGCTGCGCAAGCGTTTCTTTCATGGTTTCATTTATACCAGCACGGGTTCGATTCTCGTGGCGCTGAACCCGTTCCGCAAGCTCGACCTCTACTCGGAACCGACCAAGGAACGGTACTATTCGATCGGTGGAGACGAGAATGCCGCCAAGAAGCTCCCGCCCCATGTCTACGGCGTCGCCGACAAGTCGTTCCGGAAGATGCTGTCGTCGACGCGCACCAAGACTGAGAAAGGCGACCAGACGATCCTCGTCAGCGGTGAGAGCGGTGCGGGCAAGACCGAGACGACCAAACTGATCATGAACTACCTGGCGTTCGTGTCGGTGAAACGCCGCATGCTCAAGCGCAGCGACGCGAGTCTCCGCAACTTGAACGGTGGCAAGGAACAGCCAACCATCCACGACCGCGTGCTCGAGTCGAACCCGATCCTGGAAGCGTTCGGAAACGCCCGAACGAACCGCAACAACAATAGTAGTCGTTTCGGCAAGTTTATCAAGCTTGGATTCGCTCAGACTGGCGAGATGCTCGGTGCCTCGATCGCGACCTACCTTTTGGAGCGCGTGCGGCTTGTGTCGCAGGGACGAGGGGAACGGAACTACCACATCTTTTACGAGATGCTCAGTGGTGCCTCCAGCTACGAACGCGAGGAGCTGGATCTTCTCGATGTCAACTTGTACAAGTACCTGAACCAGTCGGGGTGCGTCGAGCGACTGGATGGTGTGGATGACGGTGACTCGTACCAGCGCACGCGGCAGGCGATGACAAGTATCGGTATTGACCCGGATGAGCAGATGGATGTCATGCGCGTCGTGGCGGCAGTGCTTCGGCTCGGCAACGCCGAGATTATCACGGAGAAAGGCAAGGATACGTCTCAAGTGGATATGGCTACGTCCTCGGAGAGCATTGATTCCGTGTGTCGCCTACTGGGGATCGAGTCGCAAGTCCTGCAGAACACGCTGTGCACGAAGCGGATCCGCGCTGGTGCGGAGTACATCACGGTGCGCCTGCCGCTCGACCAGGCACTTTCGACGCGCGACTCGGTGGTCAAGAGTCTGTACTCGAATTTATTCAACTGGTTGGTTGCGAGAATCAACAAGTCTATCGAGTACAAGGAAGAGCGGGGCAGTCAGTTCATCGGCGTCGTCGATATTTTCGGCTTCGAGATCTTTGAGGAGAACTGCCTCGAGCAATTGTGTATCAACTACGCGAACGAGAAGCTCCAGCAACTTTTCGGTGGCTTTGTCTTCAAGATGGAGCAGGAACAGTACGTCGCCGAAGAAATCCCGTGGAAGTTTGTTGATTACCCGAACAACGACGTCTGCGTGGCCATGCTCGAGTCGCGTCAAATGGGTTTGTTTGCCCTGCTCGACGAGCAGTGTCTCATTCCGAAGGGAAACGACGAGAAGCTCGCGAACAAGTTTTACGAGATGTTCACGAAGCACGAGTCGTTTGGTGTTTCCAAGCTTCAGCAAGCAAAGCGCCAGTTTGTCATTCACCATTATGCCGGAGATGTGTGCTACTCGACGACCGGGTTCTGCGACAAGAACAAAGACCACATGCACCCAGAAGCTGGTGATCTGATGAGGACTTCCCGCATGGCGTTCGTACGCAAGATTTTTGAGCAGGATGATGTCACGAAGAAGGCCGACGAGAAGCCGGATACCCGCCGTCGATCGGGCATCATGTCGTCGACTGTGGTAGCGCAGTTCAAGAGCCAGCTGACTTCAATGCTCCAGACCATCAACGCCACGGAGCCGCACTTTATTCGATGCATCAAGCCAAACGATGTAGCGAGTTCGTGTGAGTTCGAGCGAAAGCGCCTTATGGAGCAGCTTCGCTGCAGTGGTGTGCTGGAAGCGGTCAAGATTTCGCGCAGCGGCTACCCTGTGCGCTTTCTCCATGAAGACTTTGTCAAGAATTACGCGTGTATCTTGGGTGAAAGATACGACAACTCGAAGGAACAGAAAGGTGTCGTCGCTTCGATGGTCACCCAACTCAGTTCGAAGTTGGCCATTCGTCACGGCGAAGGTCCACCGCCGTTCCAGGTCGGAAAGTCCAAAGCTTTTTGCTTGCAGCATGCCTACCAGGCACTCGAGACTGCTCGCGCGAAGGCTCTGCACCACTCGATCTTAACGATGCAGCGCTATTGTCGTGGATTTGTCCACCGTCAGAACTTTCTTCGAATGCGCGAAGCTGCCGTTCTCGTGCAAAAAACCTGGCGAGGGTTCCGGTGTCGACGACGATTTCTCTACATTGTGCGGCGGCAACGAAGTGCCATTAAAATCCAGAAAGTCACGCGAGGACTTTTGGCTCGAAAGGCGGTCCGGCGACGCAAGGCTGCGACTGTTATCCAATCATTTGTTCGTGGATGGCTCGTGCGTCGGGAGTACTCGGCCAACACGCTCAGCTTTGAGCGAGACGTGTCGTATGTTGGCGAACTGGACGACGCTGACGAAGACTCGTACAACCATTCGTTCTCGACCTTTGAGAAACCGACCAATCCGTTGGCACTGTCGTCGACGCCGAGTATGACTGCAAGTGACCGAACAACTGTCAGCGAGCCCGATCCGCGATTCCGCAATGACTCGACCTTCTCCCGCGAGTCCACGCGTCGGAGTGCTCCAACGGACTATGTTCCACCGCAGAACATTGCGGACGAGTACGAGATTGTGTGGGAATGCGGGTTGCTCGGTCTCTACTTTGAGAGCGACCCTGACTCGGGCATGCCCATCGTGCGGAGAGTCCACGAGAGTCTCAGTAACTGTGCCGATATCTTCGAAGTCTCTCGAGGCGACATTTTGCTGGCGGTCGGCACCGTCAAGGTTCGTAAGGGTGACATTCGCCGCATCCTTGCTCTTCTCCAGGAAGTGAACAAACCGGTCAAGCTACGTTTCCGGCGGAATCCAACTGCGTCCTTCCGCATGCGGGCTGGCTCGCTCGAGCTCCTCGGCGAAGAAGATTACGAGGTCTTGTGGAAGGAAGGTGTTCCACTTGGTCTCGGTTTCCGGCCGGATCCGGAGAGCGGATATCCTGTGGTGTTCCAGGCGCATGGGAACCAATCACTGCCTGGCATGTTCAATGTTCGCTCTGGCGATTACTTGACGTTCATCAACGAGTTTCCCACTCACGGGATCCGCTTCCAGAAGGTCATTGATATCCTCGAGAGCGGGCCTCGTCCCGCCGTTCTGCGCTTCCGACATAACGATACCGTCGAAGATCTTCGGTTCTCCAACCCGCAAGACGACGATCGGTTCCTTCGGCAATCGTGCGTGAGCCTCAACCCCAAGGTCGATCATTCGCTCTACTACATTACATGGAAGGACGAAGACGGCCCCCTCGGTATCGTCGTCAAGCAGGAGAACACTAGCTACTACCCACGCGTGATCAACGTCAAGGACGAAGGTGCCGTCACGCGTGCGTCGCAGAAGAACCGCGTGGAAGTCGGAGATGTCTTGCTTAGTATCAACAACAACAACATCAGCAAGATGGGCTTTGGGTCGGCCATGAAGTTGCTACAGAAGGGCCCCAAGCCGCTGCTGCTTATGTTCCAGCGGCCAGACGGTTGCTTCGAAGATTTTTCCAAGAGTATGTGAGAGTGAACGGATCGACCGAACGCGCCAGGTCAAGAGTATCACGTGTTCCCCCATCCCACGCGCGTACAGCCCCCCGTTCGCCACGGCGAATTTGTTTATATGAGTGTTTCAACAGCAACAACAGTAGTAGTAGTCGCACCGATTTCGCTGGCGCAAAAGGCTGTGGCCCGTCGCCATGTGTCTTTTGATTTTGGCTGAGCAGAATCGGCTCGACGTCGACACCCTTCTAAACGCGAAGAGAATCAATACAATGAAGAACCTCCACCTCTAAGGATTCTCATCGTGTGTAGAATTGTAGTAGCATCATGAGAAATGCTTGGGTCGCCTTGAAGTTGTAGCGACTGCATCCCCGCGGATAAGATATTAATTTAGTACAGCCAAACGGTATGGAGTTGAAGAGGCTTCTCGGGGCGTTATTCTTAGTCCCGACATGGGAGGAAGCGTGCGGACTGACTGCGTTGCCTTGCGTCAGATGTGTGAAGATTGAAGTGATCTGGCAAGCGTCAGTGGATCGTTTGCCTTCCTGTAGGTAGGCGAGTCTCTGCGCCGACGGACGGAGCGTCCCATTGTGGCGAGTGGCGTCAGTTGGGCATCCTTCAAGTAGACAACGACAACTGGATAAGGCTTCACAGTCCCAATCTTGGACTTTCGTCGTCTCCCACTCCGGACACGCGCTGCTGAAAACCGATCGCTTTCCTTCCACTCTATAGACGAGAGAGAACCCATGACAAAGACCCCGACAGCCCCCGTGCTTCCCTCTGAAAGCGAAATGGAATTCGCTCCAAAGTCGCAATGCGATAGCGGTGATGGCTCGGCTGCACCCGCGAGCGTCCTCGCGCTTGCGTCGGCAGCGAGTGGTGCTTCCCACCGAGCGGCCATGAAGAAAACCGCGACTATCACCACGCATTCCCATCGGCGATCGCAGACCATCGTCGTGGCCGGTGAGCTCGAGAGGGACCATATCCAAAAGTCCAAGGCCGTTGAAGAGCTCCACACTGAGCTCGAGTCGAAATGCAAGGCACTCGAAGAGTCCCAGGAAGAAGCGCAGCTCGCTGCTCGCATCGGCCAGACGCTGCTGCAGCGCAACCAGGAAATGGGCGCCGAGATCGAAAGCAAGGCGATCGAACTCCAGAACCGAGCCGAAGGGGCCGAGCAGGTCGTGCGCGTTCTCGAGAAAAAGCTGTCGCTGGCCGTCGCGCAGATCCGTTCGCTCGACATGGCGCGGACGCGAGCGACGCTCGAGGCCGAGCAGCTCACGCAAGAGCTGGAGGACTCGCGGTGAGCTGCTTGAGGCGACGTCCGACCATTGGTGGTCGTCAACTGACTTGTGGTGGCTTGATTCAATTTTGCACAGCACGCAAGTCCACGTGCTCAAAGGAGACTGCTCGCGAGCGCACGAGGAGGTCCAACGCATGCAGAGGAAACAGGAGCGACTGGAAGAGAAACTCGAGACCACGCAAGCGCTTGTATCGACGCTGGAAGCAGCAAACCGACAGCTTCAAGCTGATATGGCGGCAAGGAAAGAGCGGATACAAGTGGTACAGTGCGGCGATCTATTTGCCACATGCAAGAGTCGAATGGGAAGCTGACAGAATTGCTTGGGTGCGTGTCGTGCGATCAATAGCTCGAAAGCGTCGAGCGGTACAACGTTGAGCACATTTCTCGTCTGGAGATTGAGAACCAGTCGATCTGCCAGCAGCAGCACGTGCTCGCCCATCGCGAGACTATCCTGCGGCTCGAGAACGATGCGCTGGTGTCCAAGCTGTCAACCATGACGAATGCCACGAAGGAGCACCAGGCGAGACACCAAGAACTGGAGAAGACGGTGCGAGAGAAGTTGGTTGGTTGGGTTTGAGTGACGCGTCCACTCACAGTCCATCTCTCTATTATTGCCTTCAGATTGTGGGGTTGCATGGCGACATGGAGGACCTACGTGAAGCGCTCACCACGGAGCAGACGCGTGTCCGACAGCTCACGCAAATGAACCAGGTACTATACCACACCTGTAATTTGATGGCGCTGTGATAGTCCTGATTAAACTTTGCTACGGGGATAAAACGCAGGAACTGGAGGCACGACTGGATCGCCAGCGTCGCGTGGGCGATCCACTCGACGATCCCGACGAGTCGTCGTCGAGTCACATGCTTCGCAACGGCTCGCTTTTCTTCGAGTTGGCGAGGCAAATGCGCGACGAAATGCAGGATGCAAAGACTCCACGGTCAGCGACGAAGGAGGTCCTCTCGCCCGAGGAGACCGTCGCCGTGTCCGTGTCACCCAGCGGATTCGGCTCGCCGGCGCGGTCGTCGACAAGGACGAGTCGAAACCCGAGCAGCAACAATACCGACAGCGTGAATGACGCAGACGATCCGGCAGAGCCGGCTTCGCATGGAGAGGCTCAGGTGGTGAGACCGTGCCGGCCGCCTCCGCCGTTGCAGCTCGAGCGGCGCCGATCCCAGCAGGAAGAAGCCGAGGCTGTGCGGACCGTGGTCGCCGCGGCCAAGTCGCCACGGTCGTTACGACGCGACGAAGAGGAGAATGCAAAGGACGAGCAAGACGACAGTCTTCTCAAAGAGGTCCGCGCCGCCGCTTGCACGCCCTCCCTACTCAAACACATGGGTCTCTCAGTCTGCCACTCTCCATATTTCGACAGTTTTTCGTGCTAACGGCGGCGGCCGTCAAGATCGCCGGCGGCGGATTACGCAACGATGCGTGCAACATCCACAACGAGGTCCGTGTGCGGGGATTAGGACGTGTCCCTCCATGCCCTCTTTTGGGGTTTCACGACACACGTGCTGATATATCTCCCCTTGTCTCGGTTAGGATCTCTTTGCCGAGGCCATGGCACACAAGGTCACGTTTGACCAGTTCCACAAGTGGCTCGAATTGCGTCTCGAAGGCGACCTCGAAATCAGTCTCTCGCCAATCAAGATGGTGGTCGACAAGAAGGTGGCGACCACGGCGGCTGCGTGCGTGCCCCCCACTCCCGCCCGTGGTGCAGGTATCACCCGCTTCTGGTCGAACTAATTAAGAAATTAACTGGTAAAAGCACGTAAAACCTGTTTTTACTTTTTTTAGAAGCATTTGGTTTATATCGAAACGCACTGTCTGGAATGAACTCTCATCTTGCGGCGAGTTCCTCCATTTCTACTTGCGCAGGTGCGCGAGCACAGCGTCAATGTCGGCGGCGTTCTTCTCGATGAACGTGCGCCCCTCACGCTCGACGACCTCGCCCTTGTCGTTGAAAAAGATGAGCGTCGGGATAAACTTGACGCCAAACTGCGTGCAGAGCTCGGCCTTGAGGTCGCGCTTTGCCCATGGCAGTGCGATCCACGGCATCTCGGTGAAGTACTCGTCGTACTTTTCAATCTCCTTGTCCGACGACACAAAGATGATCTCAAAGTCGTCGTGCTCTTCCTTGATCTCTTCGTACACTTGCGCGAGCAGCGGCGTGAACTTGCGGCACGGTGGGCAGTAGTGGCCCGAGAAGTAGAGCCCAATGACCTTCTTCTGCGCGAGCGCGTCCGCGAGCGGCACGACGGCGCTCGACTTGGTCAGCAGCGGCTCGTTCTGGAGAAGGGCGTCCATGGTGCGTGGAGAGAGAAAAGGAGGATTCTTTCGTGGAGGCGAATTGGAGAATGGAATGTGCCATCTTATTAGGACGGCGACGAGGTTGGAGCTGCTGGCGGGAAGACGATGGCGGGAACATGACTGATTTGGATTGGTTGAAAAGAGGACCGATTTGCTGACAAAAAGAAATAACGAGGACGGATTGGTGGAAAATAGATATTGTGGACCAATCCAAGGCGGGATAGGATTCGTCGACAATGTGTGGTTTGTGTGATGAGCAAGCAGCTGCCAGCTTACGACGTGTGAGCAAGGACGAGCTGATGGCGTCATCCGTAACCACCGTAACCGATATGGGTACATCGTACTTCAACAACAACTTCCCAGCAATGCCCAGGAACCTGCCCCATGAAGATATGGATCCTTTCATGGATTTCTACACCACACGAAGCTCACACTGACTGGTCCGATCCATCACACGTTCTTCTGTGAAAGGCGCGGCGGCCTGTGGAGTTCGATACGCCACCAAAGCGAAGCACCCGCTGCTACTCACTTCTCCTTTGGAGCAAAAGCCAGCAAGCCAGCAGCCAGCCAAGCTACTCACCACCACCACCATCTCCGTCAACTCAGCCATGTTCTCCATCCGTCGCATCGCGCTCTCCCTCGCGGTCGCTGCTTTTGCTGCCGCCGGCGTCATGGCGGAAGAGCCGGCGATGCCGCTCGCGGTCCGGATCGCTGCGCACTCGCACCTCAATGACGCAACGGCACTCGCCAACAAGAACTCAGTGATGAGTGGTCAGAACGTCGCGGTCACGCGCAGCAACATTCGTGCCCA
>JAADVZ010001041.1:0-10431 GCA_023335925.1 Pythium phragmitis | reverse complement strand
CGAGGCGAGATTGATGAATGGAATGAATGGACGGATGGTGTTGATTGATGTGCATCACGCAATGTCACTATAGCGAGGTTCTGGATTTTATCTGACAGCGGACTGTATTCGGGAACGGACTATATTCGGGGAAATCCGTTATATGTGGACCTCCACTCACAAAAGTTGTGTGGTCTGAGTGATGGTTATGTGTTTTGTGTTCGTCTGATACAGTAGTTCGTAACCACCCCGTCACCCAACGTCGACCCATCAGTTATCAACCTATCCAGGATATATCTCTTTCAACCCGCACAAATTTCACTTCCCACCCCAAGAGCTTCCGGCTCATTCCCGCTCCTTCTCCTTCTCCGTCTCCCTCGCTCTCTCTCTCAAGTATGTCGCCCCCTACGCTCACGCGCGCCGACTCGAAGGCCTTCGTGAGCTTCTCCGGCGCGTCGCTGCCCATCGAGGCGCTCGGTTCGATCGCCGCGTTCTCGACATCGCTCGACGAGGCCGTCAAGACGGGCCACTTGGACATCGTCAAGATGCTCGTGCTGGGCGCCAACGCCGAGTGCCCCCCAGAGCTCATGGACAAGGCTGCGGCGCTCGGCCACGAAAACATTGTGCGCTTTTTCCACCGCACGAGCACGGCAGGCTGCACGCGCGCGGCCATGGACGGCGCCGCTGAGAATGGCCACTTGGCGATTGTCCAGTTTCTCCATTTCAACCGCTCGGAAGGCTGCACCAAGGACGCTGTGAGCAAGGCGCTTGCGATAAACCACGTGGATGTCATGAAGTTTCTCTGCAAGTACCGCAAGGAGAAGTGGGGCGACGGCCCATTGCTGTGGGCGGTCGAGCACGACGACCTGGACGTGATTGCCGACATTTTGCGACTCGACCCAAACTACGTGACGGCTGAGGCCAAGCAAAAGGCGTACGCCGACGGGAAAATTGCGCTCATGAAGTACATGTACGAGCACGGCACGAACGCGCGTCACGCCATGACGCTCGAGCGCGCGGCCAACAAGGGCGACCTCGAGATGGTCCAGTTTCTCGTCGACAAGCGCGAAGGATTCCTCAAGCCGGCCATGAAGGCGGCCGTGTGCAACGGCCACTTGGAGATTGTCAAGTACATTCACCAGCACGCGAATGACACGCCGACGTCGGCGAGCCGCGTGGTCGCGATGAATTACGCGGCGTTGAATGGCCACTTGGACGTGCTCCAGTACCTCCATGAAAACGCGCCGGAATTGGGCTGCTCGACCTTTGCTATGGACACGGCGGCCGCGCGCGGCCACTTGGATGTGGTCAAGTTTCTCCATGAAAACCGAACGGAAGGCTGCACGACCAAGGCCATGGAGCAGGCCGCGGCCATGGGCCACTTGGACGTGGTCAAGTTTCTCCATGAGAACCGCACGGAAGGCTGCAGTACGTTTGCCATGAACTTTGCCGCGATCCGCAACCACCCCGAGGTGGTCAAGTTTCTCCACGAGAACCGCACGGAAGGCTGCACCCGCAAGGCGTTTGACGACACGGCCGTCCAGGGCCTGACCGACATGGTCAAGCTGCTGCTCGAGCTGGTTCCGGAGGTGTGCGATCTGGACAATGGCATTCGCCTCGCTAAGCAGCGCAAGTTTCAAGAGACGATTGATGTGCTGGAAGAGGCCAAGGCCAAGAGAGCTGCGGAAGCGCCGGTGGCGACTGAAGCAGCCGAGAGCCTGGCGAGCGGAACGGAGGTAGCGAAGCCGGCCACGGCCCCGTGAGCACTGATAGCGCTTGGTTTTCTCTCTCTCTCTCTTTGACTTGATTACTTAACTAGAACGCTCGTCTATTCATTAACGTACGACTCTCAACCATCATGTCTATGACGTTGTTTCTCGTCCGCATATCTGGACCACCGCCATGCTTGGATGGCACAACGCCACATAATCGACCGCGATTTCTTACAGCCGAGGCGCAAGACCGCAACCACGGTTCGTACAGCAGTGCTGACAAAGTATGCCTGCTGTAAGGTCCAGAGGCGACCCAAAGACGATGTGGTATAACAGGTGCTGCAAGTTGCACTTGAGTTTGCCAACTACTAGTGGACTTTAATTACATAGATCAGCGGGACGAGATGCCTGCGTCAGTGCGGCCGACACGAATAGGAAAGCAGCACGATCCACGAACGCGTCAGGCTCCCGTTGCTGCTCCTAGACGACTTCGGAGACGCTTCTGATCAGACGCCGCGGGAATCGATCGACTGAGACCGCAATGAACTTGGCGATGAGATCGTCGGTGGGGAAATCCATCGAGATGATGCCCTTCTTCATGGGCGTCGCGGCCCAGATCTTGGTGACGCGTGGCAGCATCTCCCTCGCCGTCTTGTCGATCGCGTCGGGCGGAAGCCAGTGCTGCCCCAAGAAGTAAACAATGCCGGACGTCGGGTTCTCGTACCACCCGGGAACATTCGCCCCCAGCGCGCGCCTCTGGAACGTGTCGCTCATGTCGTTGATGTTGTTAAACTCCCAGAAAGTACGCGTGTTGATGACGTCATAGTCGTACCCAAACGCGCTCGTCTTGACGCCGCTGCTCCAGAAGAGCAAGATCTTGCCGCGCACGTCGCCGAGCGTGACCGCCGCTGCCGGCTTGGTCGCCTTGCCCGCGTACCACAAGGCCGGGTCGTGGTTGATCACATTCCTCTCGACAAAGCCCTGGAAATCGTCGAGCCCACCGCCGTGCTCGTGCTGAAGCCGCATGGCCACGGTCTCGCTCGGGTACTTGAGGAGGAACTGCTTGATCATACTGAGCGCCGTGTCAAAGTTGAGCTTGAGGTAGACTTGGCCGTGGTACATGCAGAGCTTGTCGGTCGTTGCTTCGCAAATGCCGACGCGGTAGTCCACGTAGCGAATGCCGCGCGTGAGCTGCTCCGTGATGTTGGACTTCTGCGTGAGAATGAACTCGCGGCCGACGGGGGTGCCTGCGTCGTAGGCCGCTGCGTCGTGGGTGCCTGGCAGCACGAGATCGCACAGCGGCGTGTCGTCCTTGATGCTCTTCATCCACGACTCGGACGCGACGCCCGGTCGCACAGTGAAGGCGTCGGTGGTGGTGGCCGCGACCAGCGCCAGTGCGAGGAGGAAGACGGCTCGCATGAGGACTTGGGTGGCAAGTGGAGTAGATTGAGAAGTGACCCGAACTGTAGCAGCGGACAATCAGTGGATAAAGTTCGGTCCCCATGATGTGACTCCAGTCACTGAACGAAGACAGCCTGCGGTCAGTATCTGATAACGCTGCACATCTTCGCGGGAGCGTGATTTCGGAAGCAACGCACTTCTATTTGGGTTATATTCACAACAGACTACAATTGTTTTGGTGACTATATCTCAAAGGTGACGCTCTTTTATTTCGGTTGTCTTCTTTTTCTCTATGAGAGCTGGGATGCACAGTGACACTGAGCTCACAGTGATCAAGATGAAACCCTGGGATTCCCAGTGGGAAGGACTCTTGCAGACTGGACAATAAGGTCAGCCATCGGCTTGCCGTGAGAGAGGCCATGCGAAAGGGCCTTCAAAGGGTGAACAGTATTGGAGCTCTAAATAGTACGTAACGTCACAGTCGTGTGCGTCGTCAGTGTGCCGTCTTTTTGTCGAACTCTCTCTTGCCCTGTTCTTCGATGATCGTCGTCCTGCAGACGTGGCACGGCCGGCACTTGGCAAGAGCACTGTCTACCATGGCTGGCAACTCGTCGGACTCGCCTCGCCGGAGCTCATCGACAAGGTGCGGACACGCGCCACTCGTCAGCAGCGCCACCAGCACGTGCTGCGATTCGTTGTAAGGACGCAGTCCTTGGCACGCGATTTCCAGTGCGGCGGTCGCTGTGGACGCTGTCGATTCCGTTGGTCGCAACCGCGTGGTCGAGCAGTCCTTGGACGCGCGGGAGATGGCCCTGTTCGATCGCGAGGTGGAGAGCCGTTCGTCCTTGTGTATCGCGTCGCGTCGCGTCGGCACCATGCTCGAGCAACACCCGCGCAACATCGTGGTGCTTCTCCCGCGTCTTCCGCACAGTCCAGGGTCCCTACCAGATTGCAAACTCCATGAGCGCCGTGCGGCTGCTTCCCGTGCATGCGTCGACGTCGGCAAACCCGTCCGAGAGGACGCGGTCCACGGCCCACGGGTCCACGGTACGAACCGCGGTGACGAGCGCTGACGCGTCGACGACCACGGCGTGTCGGATACACTGCATGGCGGTCTCTTGATCGCCACGACGAATGGCGTCGCCCAGCGGCCGCTGATCATTGGTGCCCACTGCATACGCACCCGAGGAAAACCCCCACACGACCGGCCGTTGCGACTCGTCCAGATCGGGTGACAACGGCTGGGAGACGCTCGCGCCGTGGGCGATGAGCACGTCGCACATGCTCGCGTCCTGGGCGGCAACAAGCGCCGCGTCCAGCGTCCGCTGCTGCTTCTCTGTCGACAGCAGCTCGCCAAATACGGGCGACGCCAGCAGCGTCTCCACGACCATCACGTGCTTGTAGTGCACTGCGTTCATGAGCATACTGGGAAGCGCTAGTACGAGCGTCGCCCCAAGGCGAGCGACACGATCGTGGGACCCACTGAAGAACCGCTCGACGACTTCCGCAAAGCCCAGCTGAGCTGCCGTCGTAAACAGCGTGACCAGTCGCCATAGGCGATTCGGTGCGTAGGGCCAGATCCACTAGTGGGCACTCTCTTCCGCCTCGCCAGTAGTGGCGTTGGCGAAAACGTCGGGTCGGTCGTCTATGCGGCGTATGATTGGCATCGTCTTGTTACGGAGCACGTACGCATTGGTCGCGTCCATGGCGAGCTGGATGTGTGGCGTCAGCGTAAGGAACGCGATGATCGTCGCCTCGTCTCGGTCATCGACGGCGAGCTCGAACTGGCGGTGCGTGCGCGGTACGCCCGCAGCGACCTCTTGCGGCGAGCGCTTCAGCGTCTCATAGAACGAGAGCGGCGGCAGGCGCCGAGTGCCTTTCGTGCGGACCATCGAACGGTGGAATGGATAGTGGAGCTGGTGGAGTTGCAGTGATGAGTTGAAAACAAACCACCGCGGCGCAATGGGTTCAAAAGCTCTTCTTCTTCTTCTTCACTTTGAAGTAGAGAAAGGACGGAAGGAATCGTACTTTGTCGAATGCTGGGTACAGGTTCCGTTCAAATGGGTTCAATGTTCGATCTTTCTTCTTCCGGTGATAAGCTGCCGTCCAGAAAGTGAAGGTCGCCACCTGCTGAGGTCAGTTCTTGAACCCTGTCGTATCGTAGGACTCAAGACGCATCTCCTCCTGGGACTCGACACACTACATGCCCAAGACAGGCACGTTCTACTAGTACTTCGCTCGTCATTTCCAAATTGGACAATTTCAACCGCCACTCACGAACCATGGCGAGCACGACCCCGAAAGGCGCCTCGACGAGCGACCCGTACCAAGTGATCCCCATGACACCGCCATACGACGAGTCCGGAGCAGCCGCGGCGTCGCCACGGCTGCAGCCCGTCCAGAGTCTCTTCAAGTCGCTGACGTTTTGGATCGTTATCGGCACGATCATCGGCGTGTTGCTGGGCGAGTACGAACCCGACTTTGCTATCAAGGCCGCGCCAATGGCCGAGCTCTTTTTGCGGCCGATCCAGTTTGTCGTGTTCCCGTTGGTCTTCTCGTCGCTGGTCGTCGGCATTGCCGGCCACGGCGACATGAAGCGGCTCGGACGACTGTCGCTCAAGACGTTTATCTATGCCGAGGTCGTCACGACGCTCGCCTTGGTCTTGGGCCTCGTGGCCGTGAACCTGATTCGTCCGGGCGACGTCAGCGGACTCACTAAGAAGAGCGAGTACAAGCCCACGGACAACGCATCGACCTTTACGTTTGCAGCGTGGATCAACCACTTGGCGCCCAAGACGTGGGGCGAAATGATGGGCGGCACGGGCTCGTCCGAGCTGCTCCAGGTGCTGGTCGCGTCGATCCTTGTAGGTGTCTCGACGCTGCAGCTGAAAGACGGGCCGCGACAGCTCATCCTCGACTTGGCGCGTGCTGTCATGGAAATGATGTTCAAGTTTGTCGACATTATCATCTGGACGGCGCCGCTCGGCGTGTGCTTTGCCGTGGCTAATGCAATTGGCTCGAATGGCCTCGGAGCGCTGAGCAGTCTGGGCGCGTTGGTCGGGACTGTGTACGGCACGCTGCTTGTGTTTGTACTGGTCGTGTATGTCCCCGTCATGCTACTCTTCAGGATCCACCCGGTTGAGTTTGTGGTTGCAATGCGCGAGCCGCTGGCCATTGCCTACACGACCGCGACCTCCGAGGCGGCGCTTCCCAAGGTCTTTGAGGCGCTCAACGCCTTTGGTGTGAGCAGCCACGTCTCGGCGTTCGTCGTACCGTTTGGCTACTCGTTCAATCTCGCCGGCACGACCATGTACTTGGCACTGGCTCCGATTTTCTGCGCACAGGCCGCTGGCGTCCACAAGTCGCTGGGCGAGCAGATTGTCATGGTACTCACACTCATGATCTCGTCCAAGGGCGTGGCCGGCGTGCGCTCAGCCAGCGTCATCGTCGTGGCTGCCACGCTTGCCCATTTTGACATTCCGCAGTGGCCGGTCGCCCTCACGCTGGGCGCCGACTGGTTCATGGACATGGCGCGGACGTTCACGAACGTGTTGGGCAACTGTCTGACCGCGACCGTCATGGCCAAGCTCGAAGAGGAGTTCCGGACGCCCGAGTGGGAGCACATGCAGGAGATGCAGCTCGAGGAAGAGAACGACCTTGCGTAAACACATGAACACGTCGAGTTATCTTTTTTTCTTGGACGAGCTATTGTGGAGGAGGCGTTGTGCATGGAGAGAACTGGGTGGTAATGTTACTAATATTGGATATCAGCGTACAAAGCATACCGCCTGTTGACTGCCATGAACCCAAGCAGTACAGTTGGGTTCCTGTCCGACAGGCTGTTGGCTTCAAAAGGAACCCATCAAATGAGTGAATGTTCAACCAACTGGCACATAAAACAGTCAATTCCAGGCACTCTGTTGTTGCATTCCTTGCTTCAATCAGCAGAGTCTCACAAAACCCATGGGACTCACGGAACCCAAGGGGTACAGTATCTCTTCGTTTCGGGAGCGCTGCGGAAGAGAAGGGATTGTAAGGGTGGACTGAGTCAGCTGGACTAACTGTATCATTGTCTACACTGATCCGTACTACGACGTGAATTGTAAACTCAACCTACAGGCTGTTTACAGCTGTGTGCCACGGCACCACTGACTAAAATCTTGCTGCTTTGCCTATGTTGTTACAGTATGTACTTTAGCTGTCGTTCACCAGTAGACCTCCGGATCGTAAACTGTGTAAACGCGGGCAAAACAGATTTCTACAGTTCAAGTACATTCTAATCTATGGACTACGTTAGTTTTTTTTCGAAGCGCTACAACACGTCTGAGACGATTGATATCAAATCCTAGCGCAAGGCCATTGGTGTTATACACACATTATCACCAGTTCTCTTGTCCGCATCAGCACTCCCATTTCACCAAGATAGTTCAAAGTACACACTGCTGCAAGTTGGCGTGGGAGGAATGTTGTTCTAGCAGAATCCTGTTTTGACAACTGTGCTTAACGGCAGTAGTGAAATGCGCTCAGAGTTTGGGAGCACTTTTCACATCTATATGAATGTTTACCGCCTAACACTAAGTTCAATAATGATGATAATAGGAGATCTCAAAGCTGGAAGAGGTGGCTTATGATGGAAATGTCGTCTGTGAGTTTGGTGCAACGACGCTTTAATCGATCGGTGCCGAGGGAACATCCGTCCAGAACGGGACCATCCCTGTACACTGGAAAGTTCTGTATATAGTGTACAGAGGACAATCCAGGTGATAGGTGATCACCACCGACAAGCTGACGGTGATCATGGACGGCCGAGTCCTTAGAGTTTGTCCAGTACAGTACTGGATTAGTGTGTGGTACAGTAGAAACTCCAAGGTTACGGAAGCTTGCTAACTTTCATATTGTTCGGAGGATGGGTTCTTTGTTGGGCTGCTTCTTGCAGGCTAGCACGTGTGGAGTGTCAGTGAGCAAGATGCTGGCACAAACATCTCGGCAAATTCTCCAGTGTGTGTGAGCGAGCCGCTCGTTAAGATGTAAGCATGCTTCCATCAACTACCGAGCAGCGCACCTAACCCCCATCATTTGCGAGGGAGTGCAGGAGACACGTTACGTGTCTCCTGCACTCCCTCGCAACGCCAACGTGTGACACGTTGGCGGGCACGTGCAAAACAGGCACATGTGTACGTATGAATACACAATGCCAAGAAGCAGGATTGACCATCCGGGCGTGGAGACGTACAGTATGTACATACTGATACCGCGCTGAAGCATGCAGCGTGCAGCTCGGATACAGTAGCTCATCTCTCTCCAAGCTTCTCCTCGAACGCCATGCACTGCACGTGTAGGGTCGATGGACTTCGTGATATTGTGATTTGGGAGTACATGTGCTGTACATGTACAGGACAGCTCTAAGCACCGCCCTGGTGTATTGACCTTGACAGTTTATATTCTTTGAATTAAACATGCACAGTCAACATAATACTATTTGATTCCAGTCGTTATCGTAAATGAACGGTAAGAAGAAGTGACCCGGTGCTTAGAGGCGCTACAAACTGCAGGTGATGACGAGACATTTGCACTGTTGGATACACAAATATGATATGTTTTATTACGAGCGAGGACTTTGGATGTGACTTACAGCGCGGTGAGAAATACCGAGCACGACCTCGAGGTACAAGTAGAATTTGTTGGCTTCTTGATAAAATGCTAACCATCGAGATTCCAGTGTGCGTAGTGCGTGTGCAGGGTCACTCCTATGTACTGAATTAAATGCCGTGCCCCGTCCCACAGCATCACAGATGATGTCGGCCGTCAGACACGATTGCATTTGAAACTCGCCCTATACAGTAAAATGGCAAACCCACAGCAATACAATACAGTACCTGGCACTATTTGCTCTTCCTGCCCTGTTGCCCTGCTCACTAATGGTAATGCTGTACAGTACATCGGAATACTGTAATACAGAGTAGACTGTACAGGTACCAGTAGGTACTGGTTGTCGTAGTTCCAAAACATATAAACTGTCAAGATCAATATATGAGGGTAGTGCTTAGAGGCGCTACAATCTATATGCTTGTCCAAGTACTGCAGTACCGAAAACTGGAGAGCGCAGAAACTGGTTTTCCCCGTTCTCGTTTTCAACATATCAGAAGGTGAATGCACTCTACTACAGTATCACAGTTCTGTACCTCGCTTGTGCTGAAGAACACACAACACGTGAAGACATGAATGAACAACTGGACTCATAAATTCAAACAAAGAATGAGCACAGAGAAAGGGTTGACTACGCACCTTCGCGTCGCCAAGTTGGCGAAAGTAACAAAATGAAGATACAGTATGTGCTGTTAGGAGTTTCTGGGACTGTAAGAAATGAGCACAATTTGCTAGTGTTTTGCGTACTATATAACAGATCTTTGTGCAGAATTTAGACAATACAGTAGACAATACTGTAGCAAAAATTACACTGTATTTAGTCACGCAATGAGCCGTCGACTGTGATGGCTCGGAAAATCCACTGGAAGAACCTGCGCGGCTGCGTCACTGATTCAGTGACGCACAGGCTTCAATGAAGCCTGTGCCTTCATGATGGACTCCACCCGGCTCTCTGTCACTCCATCTCCGGCTCTACATTGTATATATATTTTGTATGTGAACCCTCATACAAACACAAAGTCAAAAATGCGTTGTCATCAGTGAGCACAAGCACTGTTTGTGCTCACTGATGACAACGCATTTTTGTGCTTTGTGCTTTGTGTCTTCGATGTACTGATTTTATTATAGTATGGGTTTAATTCCGTTCGTTTTTGAAGAACAAAACCCGACCAAGCAAGATCACTTTCAATGCTCACCGTGCTGGATCGCACCTTCGTACACAAAAAGATACCATTGTGAGTGCTTTGATTCCGTCGTAACAAGAATTTTTTTTTCGTTTGGGGAAAATTTGCGTCGTCAGAAGTGCGGGAAACTCGTGTCGTTCAATCGCGACCCTCGCTCACGTGCAGCGGCCACGTGTCGGTCACCTGTCACCCTATCGCTTTTGACGTGGCCTGTTCTCAGAAAGGGCAGTCACCCTATTTTTCCCAGCCAGCTTCATTTCTTCCTGTTCCCGTGTCGGAATTTCCCGACTTAGACGAGTGGAACATCCCATCTGTCGATACTCGATACTCGATAGACGCCAGGTCTCATTGAACCTCCATCACACCTCCCTTTCTCTTGCTTACAAATACATACACACTCCCAAGCGTCCTGTCGTCTGTCGTCGAGGAGGTCCATCCGGTCTCCTGCACACCACCCAACCCAGCAACTGTTCTCGCTTTTCTTTTTTTTTTTTTTTTTTTTTTTTTTT
>JAADVZ010001040.1:0-10436 GCA_023335925.1 Pythium phragmitis | reverse complement strand
GCCGAGCGCGTTCTCGAACAGCGCCTGCAGGTTCATGCGCTTGAGCACGACCAGCTTTTCGTGTGGGGAACGCGTATCCTGGCAGAGGACGGTGTCGCCGTACAGCGTCTTGCGGAGCCGGCGGATCGCCTTGTACCGAGCCAGTCGTTCATCGCCGCCGGGGATACGAAGAGCAGGCTTGGTCGTCGCCGTGCCACTGTCCGTGAGCGACAGGACATTGAAGTTGGCTGCGAGTTCAGAGGCCGTCATGACCGGCAGACTCTGCGTCATGTTCGTTCGTTGCGTTGCGTTCGTTCGCGTGGCAGCCAAGGCGGAGTGAATGGAAGGATTGGAAATGAAGGCGTCCGACTGGGTGCCGCCCCATCCTTGCTTGGGACAGCTGTAGCTCTTGATCCCTTCGTCGCGATCTTGCGTGCTTCCTTAGTCCACTGCGTGCGCTTGTGGCCTCCACTGAAACGAAAGCGAGAGGGGCTTCGCTCCAGCGGCATCTTTGGTTCTTGTCTTTACGGCACGTCAAGCGAAGAAAGAAGAACCCATACCAAGCAGTCTCAGATGGGGCGGTAGACAACTAGCACATTGGAGTTGAGTATTGCGGAGGGAGATGGTCTCACGTGGTGCAGCTTTTTTGAACCCCGTGGCTGCCATCGGGTTGAAACGCAATACACAATGCGACTGGTGTGTTGCGACTCGCAATGCTGGACTGGTGCGTTCGGGTTCAGTACCAGTACGTACAGGCACAGGCACATTTCGATAGTGGAAGGGTGGGCCATGTGGGAGAGAGCACTGGAGAATCCTGGCGGCTTGGTTTTCTCTTAATAATCTTCTTAATTAAACAATGTACCAGTAATAGTCCGTGTCATACTAAAGAGATTTTAAAGCGCGATGGTCCGTGTCATACTGGTACATTGTTCCTGACTCCGATCTTTTGTCAACAGCATGGTTCTGGACAGTGATACTGGTTGAGCAGAGTGGCATGCAGACGAGACAATGACGGGACGTTGCAGAAGAATCCATTGCACTGCACAGATCATTGAGTGTTTAGATATCGAAGGTAATCACTGTGGATGTGGCCTTCCGTCACGACGAACTAGATATCTTGAAATTTGTATGGTTGGAGTTATGTCTATGCAAGGCTGCGTTCAGTCTATTCTCAATTTGGCTCAATATTCGTTCGAAAATGTGAGAATGCTACTACAGTATCGGACAACATTGGGGAGTGTTTGGCAACCCACACATTAGAGAGGTTTAACAAATCGCTTTATTCTATCTATCGTGCTCTCTTTGCTCAATACCCTTTTTTTGTGTCCTGCGTTCTATCTATCATCTCTATCAATCGCGAGGTTTTCCCATTCAGTATGGGAGTTGGTGCTGAAGAATGGAGGATCTCTACGAGTTGGTTTTGTTGGCAGCTTCTTCGTTGACTGTCGTGGCGGCCTCAACGTCGATGGCCATCTGGGGGCAACCAGATTGTTGCCCTCGTTACTGTAACTTTACCATTTCCCGCCCATTGGCACCATAGTTGGTCATTGGCCAACGCGTATCCTTTCTTGAGTGAAGAAACCAACAGTTGGCGGAGATTCACCTCTATAGTGAAACTTCCAATAATTCGGTTTGAACAGGGTATTCGATGAGAGAGTCCTCGGATCGAATAGATGCTGTTCGATCTTTCTCGAATGCTGGCGATTCCTGGCTCATTTCGCTATTTCAAAATGATCCGTTTTGAGAGGGTTGCTTCTAAAACCGGGTGGTAGATAGAATAAAGCGATTTGTTAAACCTCTCTGTTGGGGCCAAAATAATTTAGAATTGTATTTCCAAGATAGAGAAATTCTTCTATCTTGAAAATATGATTTTGGACCGGAAATCGCGACCCCTTGTGGCGACACCACACGGACTGCTTGCCACCCAGTTTCCTCACAGCCGTGTTCAGCGTCTGTCTCCCCGCCACACCGGTCAGCGCGGTGCCGCTCGCAGCGGGTCCCGGACAACAGGTTGACCTGGAGACCCTCCATGCTACTCTCCAACTTGGAGAGTCCTTTGGAGTCAAAGGCGTTTGGGATCGGCAGCTGCTCGCAGGTTGTCAAACCATCTGGTCGGCGGACTGTTCTCGCCGACGATGACTTTCCGTGGACGTACCGGTCGCAGCCTCAGCGCTCCGCAGAAGGCTCCTGGATGCGATGCACGCCGCGGCCACCTCATTTCCTACCACCCAGCCTCATGCGAGTGCGCTCCACCGCCTCCTCGCTCTCTGCCGCCGCTTTTTACTAGAGCGCACTGGCGAAGTTGCAACCCGTCCGGCTCCCGCGCACGCACGAGTACATCCTACAGTATTCTCTGAATCCATTGTTGAGGGTTATTATATCTTACTGTACTCTTTGAATCCATTATTGAGGGTTATTAACGTTCGATCACAATAATTGTAGTAGTTTTTGATATTGCAACTATTTATGTTAGTTGTGGTGCGGTACGGGACAACCCGCAGCTTGTTTGGAGCGCGGCGATGAGTCTCGCTGCACCCTCCACCACCAACAATCAGGCCGAATACCTCGGGCTCGTCACCGGACTTGCGGCAGCAGCCCGCAACAACTGGCGACCTCTGGAGGTCGTCGGCGACAGCCTCCTCATCGTGGTCCTCTTTACCGTACGGTGCGCCACCTTGCCGACCAGCTTGGCGTGGAACGCTGGTGGCACCATCTCCGCGCCTACAACAAGATGGCTGATGCAGCAGCCAACGCCGCCATGGACGTGCGGCGCAGCATCCAGACCTTTCATCCTTCCCCCCGACCCGAATGGGCCGGGCTTCCAGATCTTCTTCTCAGCGAATTCCATCACTGGCGGTCGTCATCGACCGACCGTCGCTAGCTTTGCATAATAGGTACCGCAGTTCACTTCAGATGTAACGCAATATACTCCATTCAAAGAAGAATTATTGATGTTATTGGTACCGGACGCTATAGATCGTCGAGAAGATTTCGTGCACTTGCTGGTCGATCCGATGGCGTGGCTCGTAGCAGTCGGTCCAGCAGTGCGACTACCGGGGCGGACACCTCGTGGTCCATGCGCCAATGCTTGAGGATCCCAGAGACGCCGATCCGAGCGAGAGCCCGGAACGACGGGTCCGAGGGCGATGCCGACTGGACAAGCGGCGAGCCCGTGAGCAGAACGAACAGCACGATCCCGAGCGACCAGACATCGGCTCGCATGGCGTCATAAGGGCCGCCGGCTACGATCTCAGGCGCCATGTAGTATGGTTTCCCGACGCGACCGACGCTCAACTGGTCTCTGCGCGAGAACGTGCTCAGTCCAAAGTCACAGACCTTGGCGTTATCGTGATCGTCTAGTAGTACGTTCTCGAGTGAGAGATCGCGATGAGCGATGTCGCGGTCGTGGAGACACGCAACGCCCGCGACTACTTGACGCCAGAGCCGCAGTGCGTCGTGCTCATGCATTCGCTGATCGGGAAGATGTTCTAGAATGGTATGGAGATCGCCTCTTGGATACGCCTCCATCACGAGGAAGAGCGAGTCGCCTTCTACAAACGCAGCCTCGTAGACGAGGATGTGCTCGTGGGCAGCATCGGTGGTGCGGAGCCGCTGAGCGACGAGCAGCTCTTGCTTGGCGTCTGGGTGGTCCATGGGGATTTCCTTTAATGCTAGCTGCCGGTGGGTCTCCTTGTCCGTGGCAAGAAATACACTCGAGTTGGGACCGTTGAGGATCCTGTGCTTGATCTCCAGGTTTCCCATCGTTGCCGCAATCGCCATGTGCAGAGGTTGTCAGTGTGGGTATCTGTGGGTAAAAAAGACTCTGGGCATCCAATTGAACAGAGAAGAGTGAGGCATATCGATGAATAAAGCCCGGCGCTCTGGCCCGAGTCGTTCTAGAACATGGCCTCTCGCGAAAGGAAATCATGTGATAACTGCCACTCAATTGGCAATACGTTGACCCTTCAACGCCTTCTAGAACTTTGGATACTCAGGAGAACAGCCAAAGCACAATTGAGCTTTGGTGTTCTTAGAACACGCGTGATAAACAGTGTCTTTATGTGTTGGTGTGCATGAGATCTCTTCCTGCCAGATTCTGAAGATCATTCTCAAGATATGTCGCTGCCCATAGGGCTATCTGCTGCAATAACGTGACCAATCGGAGACCCGGAGCGTTGCCCGATGAAAGTTCCACGCAAAAACTCTTGGTGGCAGGAAGAGTCGCGATTCTTGGAAGGTCTGAGCTTCGCATCCGACGAACGATTCTTGTTCAGTGGCGGCGGGACTGCAGTTACAACAGCCCGACTCTCCACGGTCGGACCTAAAAGAAGCTTCGGTCAATTGGGCTGTCGATTCATCGCCTAGGTTCCGTTCTCGAAAAAAGCAATTGTGAGAGGAGGGCATTATTGTCACAGTTATTTCTGCGAAGACACTCCGAACTCGCTCCACCAATGGAACAGTACACATTGTTTGGATATGACATACTTTCCGCGATTAGGGCTGCGTTTGGCTACTGTACCATTGGGGTTTCCCATAGAATTTTGCCGCAAATACAGTACAGTATGTTGCGCCTCTAAGCATCGGGTCACTTCTTTTTACCTCTTATATAAGCAAAATGCGAGAATAAAATAACAGCCAATTGAGTGTGAATTATGATTTTAAAGAATATAAACTGTCAAGATCAATATACCAGGGCGCTGCTTAGAGGCGCTACAAACTGTAGTATCTTCAGCTGGTTCTCTACTTCGAGTAGACGTGGATATACTGTAGCTCGAGGGGTCAATTCAATATTTCCAAGATAGAGAAATTCCTCTATCTTGGAAATTCTATTTTGTCCCCAATACATGCATTGCTGAACACTCCCCGATATAGCATTTTCACATTTTCGACAGAAAACGGACGAATGTTGAGCCAAAATTGAATATTGAGTGCTACCGAACGCAGTTTTGTGCACGAAATCATAAACACTTGGCTTTAGTATGAGGGGGATAAATTTATGATCACGACGCCGACGATGAGCGAGATTTGACCTACTCATCGCCACTTTCCCGCCATAGTCTTCTGCCGTCGGCCATGACCAAAGTCACAAATAGCACAGATAAGGTCAGGACATCTTCCTTGCAAGATCTCATGCGCTGCTACGTTGCGCGCTGCTGTATATATTTCTGGCAAGCCGAACACGAGATCGTATCCTTAGAGGCACAAAGCAACCACCTATGTTGTACAGAAGGGATCGAGCGATCTCTCTTCCGATCTTATGCTCAGCCGCGTACCGCGCTGCGCTATTTATCTCCGACAAGCCAAGCCCCCGGCCGTATCGCAACACACGCAGAACACCCCGATTTGTACGTGATCGGATCCATTACTATAGACAAGTGCCAATCAATTGCTCTCCCCCAGGAGGCTGTCACAAGAGCTTTGCAGCAGTGAACACAACACCTCGATACTCACTATTTACCGAGTTCCCCACTAGCCCATGCTAAGCCCAACGGGAGATGAAGTACCACGCGCTACCGACGAAGTGCCGATTCCTCTGCCCCCGTCAGATGGCCCGTCATCGCTCGATCTCTCCGCGCGAGCCGATGTTGCACCACGGATTGTTCGCGCGGCGCAGCGCAGGCGATACTCGTCCGATTACCCCACTGCGGACCTCACCATGCCGCAGCGTCAACGGGTCGTGCAGCAACGCCAGTCGCTCGATCTCTCGACCGTGAGTTCTGACCACGCCGGGTTCGCGGAGGTTGTTCGCGAAGTCATCCGTCAGCAGGCAGGGCCACTCCAGGAGGCATCGTCGACAGTGAGTGGACGAGCCGAGGCCCAGGGCCAACGGTACATGGAGATGGTCGAGCGGTTCCAGATCCGTCGCCTCTCGCGGACGGCCTCGACGTCGTCCGTTAAAAGCACGAAGGCGACCTCTCGCGATCTAGTTGCAGCGGCGACAGCGACAGCGCGGGATGGCGACGAACTGCCCGCACCGGACATCCACGGACCCACGCAAGCCCACAACATGTCGATTGAAGTCGCAGGCGGTGACGACACGGAGTCACGTCCCGATCCGCCACTGCCATGGCAGCGACGACTTGCTCGTGCCACCTCAGATCTGGTCGTGGCGATCCTACCGACCGCTACGTCCGTGTCCCGTGGACGACTGGCTCTTCTTGTGGGCGCTTGCGGTATCCACATCGTCACGTTTCCTCTTCGGGTCGCCTTCCACTCTGCCGCTGACTCGAGCAGCGTGGTCTTGGAGTTGGACACAGCCGTGGACTTCATCTTCATCGTCGATTTCATGCTGGTGGTCAATGCAGCCTGCTCCCATACGTATCGCCAGCTCAAGAAAACGCCACGGCGACTCACGACGGTCTTGCGTGGATGGCTGACAATCGACTTGCTCTCGTCCCTGCCGGCAAACATGGTTTTGGTATTCGTGGGGAGCCATTCCGTGGCGTCGATCTGGCTCAGTCTCCTGTTTGATGTCATCCTGCGGAGCCTGCGCATCACGGGCATCACGCGCGCACTCTCGGGGACGGCTCGCGACAGCCCCGAGCGCCGCCTCATCGACTGGATCCTGTACTCGCGCTACTCACACTTGCTCCGCATCGCCTGGATCGTACTGTGCATCGCTGTGTTCGCCCATTACCTCGCATGCGGTTGGCGCCTGCTGGGGTTGCCCGTGACGCCGCGCAGCTCTGCCGTCGAACAATACGTCTCGTGCTTTTACGACGTGCTGCAGCTTCTGCAGGGCCAGGGCGTGCCCACAGCGACAGTCGCGCAAAACATCTACGCGACCATTGCGATCCTCATGGGCTCGATCGCGCTCGCGATTATTTTCGGACACGTTGCGATCCTCGTGTCCAACTTTAATGCCAACGACACCAACTACCAACGCAAGATGGAGGCCGTCTTTGCCGTCATGGGCAAACTCCAGCTGCCACCGCCGCTGCGGGAACGCATCCACCAGTACTACGAGCACCTGCGGCGCGAGTATGAGTCGGTCGACGGCGAGATCGTGGCCTTTTCGAAAGGGCTGAGCCACACGCTCGAGCTCGAGGTCGTCTTGTACAAGTACATGGATCTGATCATGCACGTGCCGCTTTGGCGGGACGCGAGCCCAGACTTCCAGAAGCAGCTCATGCTCCACCTCCACGTGCGCGTGTACTTGCCCGACGACTTTATCATTCGCCGTGGCGAAGTGGGCGACGAATTCTACATGATCAACCGCGGCGTGTGTGTGCTCGAGCTCGGGCCTGACAGCTTCGAGTGCACGACGGATCCACTCACAGAGGACCTCGAGTCGCTGTTCTCGGAGAGCGACGGCATGGCGCGAGCGAATGTAAACTACTACCGACCGCCAAATGCGAAAAGTGCCAAGGACCGCTCGGGCACTGACTGCAAGAGTGGAGTCAATGACGCTACTGCAACGGACGACTCGACCAACTACATTAAAACTCTGACGCGCGGCCAGTCGTTTGGAGAGATGGCGCTGCTCATGAACTACGAGCGAACCGCAAACGCGCGTGCGTCCACGTACGTGGAAATGTGTGTACTTCAGCGCAAAGACTTTCAGAGCATTCTCGTTCGGCATCCTCAGGACCGCAAAGACGTGTTGACGGCGATTCTCAGCAAGACCATGGAGAACAATGAAGCCACGAGTGTCTGGTGTCCGCTGCGGGAGACGGTGCAGTCCGTGTTTGGCAACACCGAGAAAACCGAGCCAATCTCAGCGATCCACGCGGCGCTGCTGATTTCCAACGCCGTGAACTTACCACTCCAGGACGAGTCCATCACGTTCGGCATCGGCGAGCGACTCCGAGACCAGCTCGAGGACCTACGGGACAAAGAGCACGATCAATACAAAGCCGCGCGCGAAACTCGTGTCTTTCAGCCGTCACCACCATCACCGCCAGCACCCCCTTCTCCTGCCATGACAGCCTGTGCCGATGCGGTACTTAACCCATCCATCGCATCCGCTACGACACGGTCGCTTAATGACAGGATCGAACACTTGGGTCACGTGCAGACCCATCTTACAACCGTGCTGTCCGAACTGAGTCTCGAGGTGCGTGGCCTGCGGCTCGCGAACGACCAGCTCCAGACTGTGCTTGCTGGGTACGAGGCCAGGCTCACAGAACTGCAGCGTTCAGCGGATGCTTCGCCAATGAGGTCTCCGCCACCACGAGCGCCGTTGGGAAGGGAGGTCGTGCCGGCCAAGGTGGTTCTTCCGGCCCGGCTAGCCAGACGATCTTCACGCATCTACCTTGACGGAACATCGGTCCCTGAGAACGACTCCAGGGTGCAATCGAATTTGATACCCCAAGCTGTTGGTACCACGCCGACCCATCGGGACGTGGCGCACGCGATACGAATTAAACAACCTATGAACCGCCGAGCGTCCTTCGCCTCCTATGGAACCGCTGGGACAAGGGACAGCGTACTTGCAGACAAAAAGGCAGAACCTGGATCACTGAGCGGGCGAGAAAAAAGCTCCCTGGACGTATCACTCTTTCAGTCACGCGAATCGCCGCGCCAATGGCCATCCCCGACTGTGTATGCCGACCGATTATTTCACCGGAGGCCGTCATGCGACCAATCAACGTGACGTAACGAAGTATATCCCCATACGATATTAGCATTCCCTATGCCCATATTTGCTGTGTGGTTGTGACTCACAACTTGTGAGCTGACAATAACTGCTGATGCACTACGCGTTCGCAGCTGGCATCACCACTATCGCTCGCACAACAAGATGGCCGATAAGGCAGCAAACCAAGCGATGGATGGAGGTGCAAGCTACCACGCGGCATCCGGTCGTCCGGAACTCGACGCACTTCGCGTCTGGCTCCACAACGATGTCCGACATTGGATCCTCACTCAAGAAACCACCCGCACGGCTGCATAGCAGGGGCGGGCGTAGACGGAGATGAGAGCAGAGCGGGACGAAGCATCACCAAGTCAGGCTGAACACAGCTGTCTGATGTGAGTTTACGCCCGGTGAGACCAGCGGCGCGAGCGCCGCTGGTCTCAGAGGTGATCATAGTTCAGTCATACGGTAACTTAATACACCCCACCATCATCACCCAGTTGGACTGCGACGGGAGAGGTCTAGGAGTAGATGTTAGGCTGACCTTGCAGTCGGACTGGCCCACTCCCACAAAAAGAATGGAAAAATATATCACTCTTACGTTTATATCGAAACACTTGTAATTCAACAAATAAAACCTACAATTCAAGCTATCGCATCGCTTCATCCGTTAATTAAAAATCGTGGCTAGAATATGTGAGCGCGAGTGTATGCGATGGAGCACATGGTTATCCCCTTAACACTGGTGCACAAAAGAGTGAGATCAAGCGTAGAGAATTCTACCACTCAATTTAACGTGGAGTATAGGTGGCTGGCGAGCCGCCCATTGGACTATGCACCACACAGGAATTATCTGGACGATAATCAAGAATTCACCCTCAGTCTGCGGTCGACTGCAGTCGCTAGTAGTCATTTTGGACCAAGAGTTCCGAACGCTCGGCACTGTCATGGGGGATTCTAGCCGTCAAAAGAACGTGTTCGTTGCGCTCTTTATCAGCTTCCCCCTATATGGCGGGATATCAGATGATGAAAAGCTCTTGGTAGAGCTTCGCCTTGGACATAGCTGATTGGATATAAATGGTACAGCCTCTGAGATCATCCATCGCACATAAATAAGGCATTCTCGTTACGACTTCGGCATAACCGGGACGCATTTCTATTGAGTGAAAGATCTCTGCACTTCCCAGGGCTACTGAGTTCCTGGGGAAAAAAACTCGCGAGATGCCGCACACAACTGTAAGGGAATCCGCTGCACTACATATACCTAGCGCTTTTAAAGTATCAGCAAGATCGCTTTTACAGATTCTACAGGTCTTCCCCTGGGGCACACAGCTAATCATATCCATGTGAAGATTGTTTTTGGAACCCTCATAGTTCTACGTTCACTGGAGCTTCAGATCGAGTGGGCCCGCAGTAGCCGGCTCGCCGTCACTACGCAATTAATAGCTGCGTGGGCCAAACATTATATTCTGGCGCAGATTATTCTATCCATTAAGCCACTGTCCATCGTTTGAGCCATGCTATATGAGGCGCGCACGCACGTCGTCGAGGGTCTGCGGTCGCTGGGCTGGATCCGTGCGGAGCATGTCACATAACAGCGCGAGTGTATCCTCCGAGATACGATCACGCATCTGCCAGCTGTCGAGAATGCCGGCCACGCCTACACGCTGCATGGCGGGCCATGCTGGGTCGGACGGCACAGCGATGGCGTACAGCGGCGATCCGGTGAGCATGATAAACAGCATGATGCCGAGCGACCAGACGTCGGCCACCACCGGGTCATATTGCCGCATGTTACGCACGACCTCTGGTGCCATGTACTGGAGTTTGCCGACACAATCATCAGCCAACACACTCGCCCGTGCACTGAGGCCAAAGT
>JAADVZ010000104.1:0-57417 GCA_023335925.1 Pythium phragmitis | reverse complement strand
CCCCCCCCCCCCCCCCCCCCGGCGTTGCGCCGTTAGTTTTAGTTTTCCCCGCCATCCCCCACCTTATTTAACCCAGTTTTGTAGCATTAGCAATACGAATAGTAGTCAGCATTCTCCCACCGAAAGATCTGCGAGCAAAGCGAAAGGTCGTCAAGGAGGCAGATCCTCCACCTCTTCGCTCTCGATATTTACGATCCAATAGACACCTTATTATTCCACTTCCATGGCTGACCGTACTGTGCGAGCGGGATTGGAATTGTTCCCGCGCTCCGCGTGCTGCTCAGTGGGGCCGAGAGCTGGTCCTGTGTCGTGGGCGCGGCGCTCGTGTGGGTTCGTGATCTACTTGTTTCTGCGCCGCCACAGCGGCGAGCTTGCGCTGTGGAAGGACAAACGAGGTACGCTGGTGTGATGATGCCCTACTGGGAAGGACACACCGGAAAGAGGCCTCCGTGAAACATGCTGCTGTCCGAGCAAATACATCGCCACATCCACGGCAGAACGAGCAGCCTCTATTAGACGACTACGACCGGTTCGAAATCAGAGGAGTCGTGTGATGGGGAGGAGAATCAATAATCTATTCACACAGGTCATAAAGTAAGCTTCGAAATTTGGAAGAAGTGCGCAGCTTTGATGAGCTGCAGCAGACGTCTCCTCTGGACGGCCATCTACGGCCACGGAAGGCTGCGATCCGAATCGCCAATCTCGCCGCCTCGTACACGCTCGCGTGGAAGCTTTACGTCGTAGGCGCCAACGCCGGGCGTGTCTGGGATCTTGATGTACGAGTCGCGCGTGACCTTTGCGCGCGAAATGAGGCCACCCTTTGTCGAGAAGGACGACGGCGCCTCGTATTTGGGAGGGATATAGTTGTAGCGGTTGTTAACGTTCTGTGAAGGCTGGCGGCGAGGCGACTTGAGGCCGTCGCCAAAATTGCTGCCACTGGATCCTTCACGACGGTAGGCTGAATGGCGTTTCATAGCCGAACGGTTCGAATAGCTCGAGTAGCCCGACATCGAAGACGCGTTCGACCCGTTGTAGTTGCTCTTGGGTGGCAGCCCTTGCTTCGCTTCGATCGCCTCGAGCACCTCGGGTGTCAGCGTCAGATTCGGCGCTGACGCTCCGAGGGCTGCACCCGTCGCGGCAGCTGGCTTTTCGACAGGTGCACCGGATTGTCCCTTCCGTTGGACAGCATTCAGTCGAGCACGATACTTTTCGAGCTGATTCGCGAGCTGCTTGGCCTCTTCTTGTTTCTTGATGAGCTCGGCCTGCAAGATCTTGATGTGCTCCACAAGCATCTCTTCCGACTCGTCTTCATTCTGGTTCGAATGGACCTCACACTGGCGCAAATGTTCTTCGCGGCTCGGCTCACCAATGGATGTCGCCGCAAGCTGGTCCACCACGCCATTCAGATTAAGTGCCCCACCGTGAAGGTGGAACTCTTTCTGTTTCAGCTTGAGGTCCGCAACCGACGAAGGCGAGTCTCCCTGATTACTGATAGCGTCTAGCTGTTCCATAAGCGGCACACTGAGCTCACCAATGGGTGACTGTCTTCCTCCTTTTGACAATCGCCGTTCGGCCACCATGGTTCGATGGTCCGCATACGGTGACGAGGCGTTGGTTTTCTTGCGCTCACTCGTGATCTTCTGCTTGGTCTGGGAGTACGGGCTCGGTGCATTGGCGCTCTGCGCGGTCGCTTCACTCGCACTGTTGAACATGGCGGTCTCCGCTGCGGGTTCGGGTTCAGGAGCCACTATCTCCGTGGCGGCGCGTCCGCGACTGGCTGCGTTTCCAGAAGACGCATTCCGTTCCGACGACGGGGCCGGCGCAGACTTGCGACGCTGCGGCAAACCAGCATGCGGCTCGGACTTTGGCACCGGTGCTAGACGGGGGGACACCACGTTACGCGCGGTATTATCGGCAAGCGGAGTGAACGACGCACGGGCCACTGGCTTTTTCCAGCCGCGAAATCGGATGGGCAGCGGCAGCTTGCAGTGGCGGATCACTTCGTGGACTTGCCGCAGCCCCATATCCTCGAGCGGCGTGTCGCCCATCTGGACGACAATCGTTCCTGGGACGAGACGCTCGTAATGCGTCGCCGCCGTCTTGGGGTAGATGTTGGCGACAACCGTGGCGTCCATTTCCTGCTTGAGCGCAAAGCCCAACGGCAATCGGTGGAAGACGATTGTAAAGTCGTACGTATGGAAATTCAGTCCTTCGTCCGCAGGCGGCGGCGCCTGGTCGGACGAGTCAGCCAGGGGGCGGTCGCGCATGCCCAATTCGATCTCGTCGCCGTCGCGACACCACTGGCCCACGGGGTCTTTCGGCTCGAGGTATTCCTTGCGGCCAATGTGGTAAATAGTCGAGCAGTCGGGCACTTCGCAGGTCGGAAACGCGAGGTGGTACTCAGCAATCGCCGACGCCACAAGAGATTCGCACGGCCAGTCCTTCTCCACCAGGCACTTAAAGTTCGCGCCGACGAGGCCCACGGTCACGGTCACGGCGTCCTCGGTCTCGATAACCGACGGTGCGCGCACGTGGCGGTTGCGCGCCATGACCGACTCCTTCTGTGTGGACGATCTCCCCTGCGAGCGCATGGGTTGCTGGTGCTTTGGGGTCCTCGCCGATCCGCCGTTGCCGTACTCAGGGCGCCAGGACGATGCGCCTCCACGCGGGGTACCTCCGTTTCGTGGGCGCACGTTTTCTTGCCCATGGGCGGTCGAGTACGACAGCGCCGGTGCTGGTGGCGGCGGTACAGACCCGAAGGCATGGAGGTTGCTCGAGGAGCCCCGCTTGGGGCGCGTGTTACTTGCGACGCTACTGCGCGAGCTGCCGCTGTACGTGCTCATCGAGGACGGGGGATATCGAGCAGCAGATGAGCGACAGGTTCAGAGCGTGTGCGTGCGTGTGGGGCCGGGAATGAAGCCGCGAAGCGAGGGGCGTCGGGTTCTCTACGTGGTGCCTCGGCACATTTTCCGGTTGGCCTCCCCTGTCACAACACCAAAGAAATCCGGTTTCTGCGTTGGGCAGATGGCAAGCGTTTCTTATCCAATCAAAAGGCTAGAAGATGAATTTATGACCAATCCAAAGTGGCAGAAGCTGTCCCTTATTGTGCCATCGTGGATTACGGAACCAGAACGTCTCCCCAACTATTCCCAACAGCAACGAATTTGGCGGCATTGGATTGGCTAAAAAGTAGTCCAGATAAGATATTTCTGACCCAGCAAAGGCATCGAGGACTGGGGGGAAATGGGTACATACACCAAGGCATGAAAGATCGTTGCCATGGGGACCAGGAAATGTCCATAATACTAGTGGTATTGGGCAGGACGATACTCGCAACATGGCATCGTTCACGTTTAATTGTATCATCACAGCAGCCGTCGAAACGATAGCACGTCGTAGCACGTATCGCAGACCCGCGCCGGCTTGAGTAGCTGAAACTTGGGGATCGCGATCTTATTGCTAGAGCAGTTGTAGCACACGATGCGCCCGCAATGTCGACAGTGGTGTTTGCGCATGGCGACGCGAAACACGGCGTGGCACGACGAGCATTCTTGCGCTTGATCGTCAGGTACCCAGTCGGGCGCGTGTGCGAGATTCCGCAGCACGGGCACGAGGAGGGTACCCTGGTTCGAAGTCTCAGCGAGATCCACGACAGAGCGACCGGCGGCGTCCTGCAAGTGTACATGAGCACCGGCAATGACGAGCGCGACCGCGACTTCTTCGCTTGCTCGTCCCACGGCGAGGTGCAAGGGCGTGCTCCCATCCAAACTTTGCCCGTGGATAGTGGCCCCATGTTCAATCTACAACGAAAAGAATGGTAAGTATTGACACAACATAGGTTCGCCCACCGAAGGAGTCGGCTACTCACGAAAATATCCACGATGGAGGCGGGCCCACTGTGGTGTGAGCAAAAGAGATGCAGTGGTGTGTACCCAAACCAATTTGAACGGTTCGGATCGGCACCGTTCTCGAGCAGCAGTTGGAGCATCTTCTGGCATCTTTCAGAAGGCGACATTGCAGCCAAATGGAGCGCCGTGTTTCCTTTGTAGTCCTCTCGATTGATATCCGAAATTGGTCTCGCACGAGGACTCATATTGTCTTCATCCGTCGCATCGGTGGTGGAAGACTTTGGAGCAGCCTTCTCGGCTGCCTCACTTTTCTTGCGAGCGCGCTGCTTCATGGACTGCTCACGTTCTTCATTCTCGTGGAGAAGAATGAGTGCGACCGATGTGTGGCCATTGGCAGCGGCCACGTGGAACGCGCTCTGGCCTTGGTCGTCGAGAACGTCTTGATCGGCGCCATGATGGATGAGAAGATTGACGACTCCGACGTTGCCGTTCGCGGCAGCGACGTGGAGCGCAGTCTGGCCGCGGCGGTTTGGAATATCAGCATTCGTTCGGAAGTCGCTGCTGAGCAAAGCTGCCGCTGTCTCGACGTTCGCTGCTCTGTGCAGAGGAGTGTTACCCTCCTCGTCCGGGAGATTTGACGCCGCCTTGTTCTTCAATAACAGTTCCACGATTTGAGCGTGGCCTCTCTTGCTTGCCACATGCAGCGGCGTTTGCCGTCGTCCAAAGTCGGCAAGAATCTCCTTGTCACCGTCTTCGAGTGGGGATATCAGGTTCACGTCTTGCGGATTGTGCTCGATGAGAATTTGACAGTGAAGCAGGTTACCGCTCATACACACGAGGAAGACAAGTGGGATCTTGTCCGTCAGCAGGAAGAACGGTGCGTCGGCGTCGACGAGGAGACGTCTGATGATGTAGTCGTTGCCTGTCTTCAATGCCGCGACCAACGGCAAGTCCTTCTCATTATCGTTCGACTTGTCCAGCGGCTCGCCCAGTCGAAGCAGTTCGTTTACAACACGACCAATCTGATACCGGATCGCCACAACGAGCGGCGCCGAGGATCTTCGCTTCAGCATTTCACAAAGTCGTTCGGTTGAGCATCTCTTTCCAGAGTCGGACTTGAGCAGTGATTCAAATTGACCATCTGGAACGGCCTCGAGGAGGTCCATGCATAACCGCTGTAGCTGGCTCACTCCTGCAAAGCACCGCTCAAAGCCTCGAGTTGAGTTGCTCTCACTCGGAGCGTGGCCATTGCCATTGCTTACTCCAGCACTTCTGTTCTCAATCGCACTGCCCAGTTCGGATGGCCTGGTACTGGTGCGTCGATGAGTCGCGTTCGGCTTCGTCTCCAAGACCGCGTCACAGAACACAAGTGTGTCGAGCACCTTCCGCAAGTGCCGCAAGTCGATCCGATCTGCCCTTGCCTCGTCAGCGATGCCGTCGCTCTCAGTTCGCTGCTTGTTGCTAACGATTTGCGTTAATTCGGCGACGCAGATATCGACAAGTGACGGCACGAGATACACAAACGCTGCACGCAGCAGGTCTCTCCAGAACACGTCTCGTTCTTCTCTCTTGTTGCGACTTGTGTCGACATCGTCAAGCACATCCAGCACGATCTCGTTTCGATAGAGGTACCGCACCAATGTGGAGAACACTTGGAATGAGGTGTCTTCGACGACAATCTTAATCGGAAACCGCACTTGACCTGGCACCTGACTGCTCTTTGAGCGCAGCAATGCCGACTGGAACGCACCACTGCGCAGCGACAGCACGAGCCTGTGCGCGGGCAACAGCTTTTGGTCTGCAGATGGAGCTGTCCCAAAGTCTGTTTGCGATTGCTCGTTCGAGGTCACGCCGCTCCCATCGGTCGGAAAGACAAAGACGATGTCGCTCAGGTGGTTGCTCCCGTACAGATTGCGCAGCTCAAGAACGTCGTCCAGCAATGCCTGGTCACCGGCCACTGGGCGTATTACCGTCCTACCTAGCCGCTTTTTCCCTGTGGCGCTCGTGGATCGCTCGCGTCCGTTCTCCTCGCCGACATCTCCTGCGTCAACAGCCATGACGCCAATTGTCGGTTTGGTGTTCTTCGGGTTGGAAGACTCGTCCGTCTTCAACTCCAGTCAATTCATTATTGAATTGCAACTGGTAACCCAAGGTTACATGTAACCTCATTTTTGAATTGCGTGCGGCCTTCTCGAATCTTTGAATTGTCAGTTGGTTCACTTGAGTGACTTGGCCCCACCACAATCCAAACCAACCCACCCCCACACAAGAGACAACGGCAACAAACGGCAACGATGGCGGCGACGGTGGACCCGAATACGCTGCGCAACTCGCTGCAGCAGACGCTCTCGCCCGATGCGACGATCCGTAAGGCTGCGGAGAAGTTTCTCGACTCGGTCTCGGCGCAGGCGGGCTTCATCGTGGCCGTGCTGCAGCTGCTCGAGAGCAACACGGAGCGCCCCGAGGTGCGGCTGGCGGCGGCGCTGCTCTTCAAGAACTTTATCCGCCGCAGCTGGGATCCGGAGAAGGACAAGACCGTTGCGCCCGCCGACCGCGAGATTGTCAAGCAGCACATTGTCGAACTCATGTGCCGCGTGCCTGATGCGATCCGGAACCAGCTCATCGAAGCGCTTGTCACTATCGGCGAGTACGATTTTCCCGACCAGTGGGAGTCGCTGTTGCCGCAACTCGTGCAGAAGCTGCACACACAGCAGGATTGGCAAGTGCGCAATGGTGTGCTGCTGACGGCGAATACGCTGTTCAAGCGATTTCGCCACGTGTTCCGCTCGGACAGCTTGTACGCCGAGCTGAAGAAGTGTCTCGAAGCCTTCCAAGTAGGTTGCCTGCGGGGGTTGATTTGGTATTAGAATATGGTTCTCATGTGTTGTTATATTTGCTACAGGAACCGTTGCTGCTTCTCTTCAAGCAGGCTGGCGTCGAGCTTCGCGCACCGGGTGTCACGAAGGAACAGCAAGTGTTGATCGTTGGCGCGCTTCGCATCATGGCCCGCATCTTCTTCTCGCTGAATTGGCAGGATCTGCCTGAATACTTCGAGGACCACATTCAGGAGTGGATGACAGAGTTTCTCAGCTACTTTTCGTACAACAACCCCGCATTGGTGGACAATGACAACGAAGACGAGCCCGATCCGATTGACGCCTTGCTGGTCGGCATTGCCGAGAACGTCAACTTGTATGCTGACAAGTACGATGAAGAATTCAAGCCGTTTCTGAACGAATTCACGAGCGTAAGCGATTCCTCTACTGTTTGCCTCGCCCCTCAATTCGCTAACCTTATCTGCGTGATAGGTCTTCTGGAACTCCCTCGCGAACAAAGTGACATTGCAGCCCAAGCAAGATGAGCTCGCGGCGAGATGCATGAAGTTTCTGACGTCAGTCTCGTCCAAGGCTCTTCACCGCGATGTGTTCAACTCCCCGGAAGTGTTAACCCAGATTTGTGGTATCGTGGTCAAGAACTTGCAGCTCCGCTCGTCGGATGAAGAGCTCTTTGAGGACAACCCGATGGATTACATCCGTCGCGACGTTGAAGGATCGGATGGTGATAGCCGTCGGAGCGCTGCGCGTGATCTGATCCGTGGTCTTCTGAACACTTTCAGTAAAGAGGTGACCAGCATTTCCATGAACGCGATTCAGACTCAGCTCCAGCAGTACCGTCTGGATGCCGCTGCGAACTGGACGCTCAAGGACGTTTCGGTGAGGATCTACGATGTCGTATTGTGTGATTTGTCCACCTGCTGATCAGTCTTCTCTCTCTCTCTCTCTCTCTCTCTCTCTCTCTCTACCTCTGTTTAGATCAACTTGGTGATTGCTATCTCGGCACTCAAACAGTCTCGCCTTCGCGGTGTGTCTGAAGTCAACCCGCTTGTCCCCCTCATGGATTTCTTTACGGCGGAGGTCGTTCCTGAGTTGTCCAACCCCCAGGCCAACCCTCTCCTCAAGGCAGACGCTATCAAGTTTGTGTCGACGTTTCGCAACCAGATGCCTGTGGACGCAATGGAGCAGCTCTTTCCGCTGTTGCTCAACTGTCTCGAGCCAAGCCAGTTCGTCGTTCACACCTACGCGGCAGCGTGCTTGGAACGCCTCCTCACAGTCAAGGATGACGGCGTGCTTCGATTCTCGAGTGCACGTCTGGCGCCGTACCTCAGTAAGCTTCTCGACCATCTCTTCAACATCCTCGAAGCGCCCAACTATCCAGAAAACGACTATCTCATGCGACTCGTGATGCGACTGATCAATGTGTCGAAGGAAGACATTCTCCCACTGGCGAACGTTGTCGTGGACCGTCTCACGCGGATACTGAATCGTATTTGTGCCAACCCGAGCAACCCGACCTTCAGCCACTACTTGTTCGAGGCACTGTCGGCGCTGATTTTGAACGTGTGTTCTGCGAACCCATCAGCAACCGAGACGTTTGAGGCCCTCCTGTTCCCACCGTTCCAGAAAGTGCTCACCAACGATGTCGAGGCCCTCTCCCCATATGTCTATCAAGTGCTCGCCCAGATGCTCGAGCTGCGACCGAGTGGTGTCTCGCCAGCGTACATGAGTTTGTTCCCCGTCCTGCTGAACCCCACGATTTGGGAGCGTGTGAGCAATGCGCCAGCGATCGTGAAGCTGCTTGAGGTACGTGGCCAAGCGTGCGAATCCGAGTCAGTATTTCTATCAGGTTCTCATTGTTTTTATTGCTGTCTTCAGGCGTACATGCGTAAAGCCCCTCAAGATGTGAGCAAGTCCGCGACCGGCATTCTTGGTGTTTTCCAGAAACTCATTGTGTCTCGCACGACTGAGGCCAATGCCTTCTCTTTGCTCCGTGGCTTCGTTGTTTTCATGCCCCCGGCCACGTACCAAACCTACTTGAACGAGATCGTGAAGATTTTGATGATTCGTCTCCAGTCTCGAATGGCCGGCCGCTCGCCGGCGGCGTTCGCTGTCGAGCTCATCTACACGTTGTCGGTTATGATTGGGAAGCTTGGTCCGGATGTGCTCACTGGTGCACTGGAGACGCTCCAAGCAGGGTGCGTGCTCGGCTCTTTTACTTCCTAGATTGCCGTGGATCGTCACTAACTATCGTGTGCGATGATGTGGTGGCCAGCATGACTAAGATGTTCACGCAGACAGTGTGGCTCCCGAACGTGACCAAGGTCCGCGGTCGTAACGAGAAGAAGGCGACTGTGATTGGGTTGACCCGATTCCTTTGCGAGTCCGAGTTCTGCCTGTCCAACATGGACATATGGAAGAGTGTGCTTGAGGCTGCAGTGAATGTGCTCGAAGATGTCGAGGAATCAGCGTCAGTTGTGAAGGATGCCGATGAAGCGTTGCTCGACCTGGAGCAGACGGGCTACGAAGCCGGGTTCTCCAAGTTGCATTTTGCGTCCATTGTCCCAACCGATCTGCTGGGCGAGTATCCGGTCGCGCGGAACTACTTTGTGACCTCGTTGTCGTCACTCTCGAGCAAGCGTCCGGGCGTGGTGAGTAACTTACCTGTGTTCATGTCGAGATGAGACGAACGCTTACTGTTGTTCGTTCGTGTGCACACGTAGTACTTGGCCTTCGTGGGCCAGAGCTGCCCCGCGCCGGTCCAGCAGCGCTTGCAGTCATACTTTACGCAGTACAACGCGACGTTCCAGTAGTGGCGTCACGACGAGCGATGAAGGTTCATCTCTCAGAACTCAGGAAAATAAAAAGTCCAATGCGGGAAGCACCCACTGGGTGTTTTCTGTTTTGAGTTTACAACGAAATCTACAAAGTAGTTTGTGAGAGTTCGGCAGAAAGTGAACATGCCGCCGATGTGCAGGAAGTATGTGGAGAGGAACTGGGGCATGTGAACAGATCCACCGCGCGCATAGGTTGATCAAGAAAACGTTCTCCTTACTGCGGGGCGTTGTACATGTCGATGACTTCGTCCGACATGGGGCTCGACATCGTTCGGCCGAACTGGGCCATGCCCAGATTCTTTGCCTGCATACGCGCGTCGCACCGCTCGGCGTGGAGGCGCTGGAAGTAGGCTTCATCGACGTCACCCGTCACGTAGATGCCGTCAAACACGGACGAGTCAAACGTCTTCAACGTTGAGTTCTCCTGCTTGACGCTGTCTTCGAGATCTTTGAGATCCTGGAAGATGACCCACTCACAGCCAATCTCTTTAGCGATTTCTTCGTCGTTCTTCATGTGGGCAATGAGCTCTTCGCGCGTGGGCATATCAATGCCGTACACGTTCGGGTGGCGGATCGCCGGTGCGGCCGACGCAAAGTACACGGCCTTAGCACCATTCTCGCGCGCAATGTTGACGATCTGGCGCGATGTGGTGCCACGCACGATCGAGTCGTCAACCAGCAGCACGACCTTGTCCTGGAACTCGGACCGAATCGCGTTCAGCTTCATGCGCACAGTCTTCTTCCGGGCGACCTGGCCGGGCATGATGAAGGTACGCGCAATGTAGCGGTTCTTGACAAAGCCCTCGCGGTAGGGAATGTTGAGCCGACGCGATGCCTCGAGCGCCGACGTACGCGACGTGTCGGGAATCGGGATCACGACGTCAATGCCGTGGTCGGGGCGTTCGCGGAGAATCTTCTCGGCGAGCTTGTGGCCCATGTTGCGGCGCGCCTGGTAGACCGACACGCCGTCGATGAACGAGTCGGGACGCGCAAAGTAGACGTGCTCGAAGATGCACGGCGTGAGTTTAGCATTCTCGACGCACACCTTGGAGGAAAACTGACCGCCCTGCTTGAGAATGATCGCCTCTCCGGGAGCGAGATCACCTGCACGGTAATGACAGAAGTGAGTCCCATGATACAGTACTGCTGTGAACGAACGGCACAGATCTACTCACGCTGCAGCTCAAACTCGAGCGTGTCAATCGCAACGCTTTCTGACGCGACGGCGTAGTCGTTGCCGTACTGGTTCTTGCGCATGCCATACACGAGCGGGCGAATGCCGTTCGGGTCACGGAACGCGATGATGCCAAAGCCGTTGATCAGCGCCACGGCCGTGTAGCCACCGCGGCAGCGCTTCATGAGCCCCGTGATCGCCTCAAAGATGCTCGACTCGTCCAGCGTGTGGTGCACGCGCTTGAGCAGCTCATCCGCGAGAATGTTGAGCAGCAGCTCCGAGTCCTACGGCGACAGAGAGTGAGGTTTCCTGCCTTCATGCGCATCATATCCGTCCATTGAATCTCACCGAATCCGTGTTGACGTGGCGAAAGTTGGTGTTGGAGAGCTGGTCAATGAGCTCATGCGAGTTGGTGAGGTTGCCGTTGTGGGCGAGCGCGACACCGTAGGGCGAGTTGGTGTAGAACGGCTGCGCCTCCGAGCTCGTAGAGGAGCCAGCCGTCGGGTAGCGGCAGTGGCCAATGCCCATGGGACCGCGCAGATTCACCATGTGGTTCTGCTTGAAGACGTCGCGCGCGAGGCCATTGTCCTTGCGCAGGAAGAGGCGCTTGTTCTCGCACGTCATGATGCCAGCGGCGTCTGCTCAGTCCGAAACCATCAATGGTCAATCAGCGTTGCGTTTCCCACCAGTGTGCGAGGACCTTGGGAAACGCACCTTGGCCGCGGTGCTGCAGCACCGTGAGCCCATCGTAGAGCGACTGGTTGCAGTGCTCGTGCTTGTTGGCCAGCAACACAGCGATGATGCCGCACATGGTGGAGAGCGAGTGGCGAGTGGGGGGCGGACGGAAGGGCTCGAGGTGGAAGAGCGACTGGGACCCCTTCCAGGCAGTGGTGGTGCCGCGCTGTCGACGACCCGACTGACTCAGTTGGCGGCACCACCAGCCAAGCACGCCTCTAAAACCTCAAAACCTTGGATACGAAGCGGCATCACCATGAAACGGCACTGCGCGCGCACTGTCTACGAAATATCTATACGATCGTATTGTAGCCATCCTTCGTACTTACTAGGAACATCACGGTATTGACATTCCTCTTTTGAACCCACCAAAGGGAAACGTCGGCGTAATCCCCAAAATGGACGGCACGTGACGCCGCCTACTCCCTCTAAGCGGCGGAAGGATGGAACTAAACGACACCACGGCCGATAAATCTGCCCTCGCTCAGCGCACACGCTCGCGCTGGAAGAAGGTCCGCGCGGCCACGCTCGTGTTTCTGCTCTTCCGGCGGCGCGTCCACCATGACAAGCGCCCCAGCAACAAGCAGCAGCACAAGCGCATGCCCACGAGCGTGTTCTTCGCCAAGCCGTGTGTTCAAGCAGCGACGGTGGCTGTAGCGCAGCGGCTCTGGGCCAACCCGCTACCGGCGGCGGCGTCGCCGGAAGTCACGCGCTGGTTTGAGCAGAAGATGCAGCTCTTTGAGAGACTCATTCGGAAACCGTGCGTGTATCGATGGATCTGAAGTCTGTATGTGTATGTGCTTACCGCTTTGCGTGGCCTTCAGCATTCAGTGCCGAGACGACGTCGACGTAAAGATACTGGTGAGTGGCGTTCGAGACGTCGATTTGTATCATGCTGAACTCTGAATGCTGTGGCGACGACTAGGGAGAATTCATTCGTCAGACCAAATTTTTCCACGGCCTCACGAGCGCGTCGATTGACGGTGTGTGATTTGTCATCTACATGGCGCGTGGAGCGAGAGAGAAGATAAACGTGTTGTTATGTATATGAGTGGGCAGCGCTCGCTCAGGTGCTTCACTTCCGCACATGCCACGAAGGAGAAGTGCTTCACCTCCAAGGCAGTGCAGTGCAAGACACAAGTGAACGATATCTCGTGGTCACTGGATCCTTGCTCGTCTACAAGAACGCGCAGTTCTCGCTGCGAGCACGCGAAGGCGAGGACTACACCCAGTGGTTTCTCGCGAACACGCCCGGCGCGACGCATGACGCCATCCGGTACGGAGACTGTATCGAGACGTGCTCCACAGGCGATATCACAGGCGATGTACGTATTACGCCCATTGCCCCGACTGGAACGTGCCGCGGTATCAATCGATAGCCGGTGTGTACAGGATGCAACGCTGGAGCATCTCTTCCGCCAACACTCTGTGATCTCGCAGGTTAAGACGGGTACGATTTGAACGGAACGATACGGGTCGTAACGAGATCTTATCGTGTGCGTGTATGTTTTCGTTCCAGTCGTTATGTTTGTGACCCAAGCGGATTACAAGCGAGTCGTCCGCTTCAACGTCGACAACGAAACCCAACTTTTGGATGCGGTGCGAGAAATTCTCACACCGCCGAAAGTGATCAAGCAAAACCTTCACCAAACGGCCAAAGAGCCCCCACGTCCAGATCTTTCTCCACAGCAAGTCCGCGTTCTCATGCGTTTCATTGGGAGATTCAAGTGCTTCCGTGTACTTCCGTATCAGTTCTGTATGGAGGTGGTCTCGAAGCTGCAACTCTTGACCGTGAAAAGCGACGAAGTGTTATCTGTCTCGAGTGACGACCCGTCCATGGTAATGGTACTCGATGGAAAGCTCTGCGTCCACGTTTGCGAGAGCCATGAGTCCCAGCGTTTGCGTTTCACCTGCCGGGAAGTTGACCACGCGGGCGGCAGATCCCATCCAATCTCCAAGAAACCAGTTTGTCTGGAAGCGACAGAGTACTTGCCAGGGTGTGAGGCGGGCAGCAATGTCGAGTCATCAATCAGTGCGAACTCTTTCCACATTTGTTCGCTGACAGCGGGTGATTCTTTTGGCGAACTTGCCATTTCCAGCGCCGAGACGACAATACAGGGAGCATCGATTTACCATCCCTTCACAACCAGCGGTCAAATGGCTGCGACGGTCGTACGCATGTCTCGTCACCACTACATGGCTGCTTTGCAGCGGTATACCGAGACAGCCGACTTCAATTTGGCCACGGTTTCTTCCATTTTGTCGCGATCACTTCCGCAAGACCGCACCGACGAGCAAGTGCAGTACATGAAGACATTTTTTCTATTGCGGTCCAGTGCGAGGCTCTTCTTCGGCCAGCTCCCAGCACAAGTACTGGAAAGCGTTCTACTGCACGCCGGCATCGATAGCAAATGCGTTGAAGAGGAAATTAGTGAGTTCATCCAGAAGGAAGGTTCGACGGTCGAATCGATGAAGATCGTCTTGAACGGCTACGTTGGGGTGTTCAAAGGCACCGCCAATATGGCCAACCCTTTGTCCACCGGCAAAGGTGTAAACGGCACACCCATCCCCCCAACGAGAGCTGTGTTGCGTCGATATCAGTCGCGCCTCATTCGTGCCAACACGCACATCTTGGACACAGACGGGGGAATGCACAGTGGCCGCCTTGCGTCGGCCCACGGAACTGCTCGGGCTCTACCGAAAGCGGTTGTACCTGAACTGCACGAATCCAACAGAGAGGACGCACATGCAATCGACCCTATCAGTGTTCTACCCAGCGGGGCTGCGTTTGGGCATCTGCAGATCCTAACCGGACAGCTCAAAAGCCTCTACTCGTATGCTGCATTCGCATCCGGATCGGGAGTGTTAGATGATACGAGAAGTGGTGCAGCGACGGACGCCAACCAGAGGATCCACTTGCTTTCGATCCCTGCCCGATTCGTGCATCTCTATTTGGCCAGTCTCGACGATCAGATCGTCTACAACCCCGTAAGAGCGATGAAGCGCTTGCAGCACGAGGGTTTGTCTTTGGGGCCGGACGAGGCTGTACCTGTGTCGACAATCCGACGCTTGCAATTATCACGCTTCCTTACCCGCAACGTGGCGTTCGCTGGTATTCCCAAGCGAGCTGCTTCGTCGATGATTGAAGACATGGACATTGTGCGGGCAGAGCCACGCCACGTGATTTACGAAGTTGGTACGCCGATTCAACGAGCGCTCTTCGTTGTATTGAGCGGATCAGTGCGTATATTCAGCTACGCCAGCAAAGTCAAGACAGGGAGGGATCGTAGGGGGTCTTTCTTATCTGGCTCTGATGAAAAGAAGCCGAAACTCCCACGCCGTATTTCCCAGAACGCTCCCGGCTCGCGACAAGAGGAAACCGCGGTGTGTGGCGAATGGCCTGTTTCGTTCTCGAAGCCGGCTAATGATTCCATCTTCTTGAGCGACTACAACCGAACGACGGAGCTTGTGTGTGGGGACATATTTGGGCGCCACGCAGCCCATAGTTTCGCAAAGCCTCGGACACGGAGGCTGAGCACTGGCCCCTCTGGCTCAACCCGGCAGGCGAGTCCGCAGATTCTGTACGTCGACAATGTGGTGTCGATGACGGATTGCCTTCTGGCCGTTGTCCCACGGCGCGATCAGCAGTGCGAACTATCACGTGACGAGCGGCGGCTTCTCATACGCATGATTGACGACCGTGGAGATACCAAGTGGAGTGGCAGAACAGATCGAATCGACGAAGACGACAACATGGCTCCTGCCGGTACATTCGACTCACTGACAGTGTCCTTTCATGTGCTCGATTCAATGGGTTTGGCGAATCAGATACCCACACAGGACCGAATCCATCTCGCTAATCGCCTCAGATATATGAAGGTCGCCCCAGGGGAAACAGGTTTGTGTGAATCCATGATCTTTTTGCAAAAGTACGTGGTTGACGAGCTCTTCACGCAGTGTACAAGCAGGGTGAACTCAGCGAAGCTATCTACTTCGTGCTATTCGGAAGCGTGACGCTGTCCGTTCTTCAGGTCTATCATTCTCGTCGTGGCTAGACAACTGACAGTATGTTTGTGTATGTGGATAGCTTTGCCAAAGGCCACAGTGACATGGCTGTGGACCCAGGAACTCGAGAATCCGCGCCTCATGATGTTGGATATCCTCTTTTCGAAGTGATGGAGGGCGAGGTCTTCGGTGACGAATCTCTGGAGCGCTCACATGGATGCTCCCGACGATGTACGGCTGTTGGCACCGTTGAAGACACCACCGAGACCGTGCTCGTCTACATCACTCAATCACACTTTGAATCAGTCGTGGATGGAAAGTCCACGTCAACTCTCACGGACTCGGCACGTGAAGCTGAGTCGACACTACGCTGGTTGCGTCTTGGCGAACGAAAAAGGTGAGCTGGGTTTGAGCCATGGAAGAAAGAAGCACGTGCATTCACGACGGATTGTATTTTCTCTTTGGCGATTCAGTTCGGCGAAAGAGCGTTGGAAAATGGCGGTCTCCCAAGTCATCCAACTGCGCGCGCAGAGATCGCAGTGGCCAACGGTGCTCACGAAAGCAAGGAACCATCGAATCGATCTCCTCTTTGATCTGATCAAGAATTTACCTGCGTTTGAAGACACGCCAGTGACCTCCACCAAGAACTTGTGCTCTAATGCGGTGCTTCAAACGTTCACACAAGACACGGTCATCTACAGCAAGAGCGACACCACCGTTGACACCTGCTTTCTCGTGGTCCAAGGGTCCGTTACCTTGTATCAAACATATTATGGTAGTGGAGCCGCAAGTGCTTCGGCAGCTTCCACCACCCTTCTTCCCCAGGGCGACAACTCCTCCATTCGTGTGACCATCCAAGTAATCGAGGCGGGAGAGCTGTTTGGCGAATTTGAAATGATGGAAGGGCACCCACGCCGCCATATTAACGCGATTGTCGGGGCGCCGGGCACCAAGATCGTCATCATTCAACAAGAGGATTACTTCGCGTTTTGGCCCAAGCGAGACCAGAACGAGAGAAAACTGTCGATGCTTAGAGCGCAATTGCGAAATCTCTGTCGGCTCGACGCAGACCAACTATGCTCGCTCTACTACGGTATGAAGGAACGCACGTTTCGTCGGCGAGAAGGTACTGTACTTCATGAAGATTAGCGAAGTGTTCCGCTCAAGTTGACTCATCATTCCCCAAATCCAGTCATCACAGGCAACAAGGATCAGGCCGGTTTTCTCCATGTGATTCAGGACGGAGAGTGCGTCGTCCACGACGCAGTCGTGCTGATGCAAAAGAAATCGGAAACGACTCGTCAGTCGCCGACAAAGCTATCACTCGATACCCGTGTCTCGACGGTGGGGCCAGGAGCCATTCTCTTCGCCAATCGGCTCGAAACGCCTTTGCCTGTCGACAGCAGACGAGCATCGGCCCGTTCGGTCGACATTGCCGAAATGGCAGCCCCCGTCGAGGCACCCAAGACCACACAATATGTTGTGGTCGACTCGCCGACCGTGACAACCTTCAGCGTTCAATTATTTCGCAGGCGAACTTTAGCCATGCAACGACAGCCAGACTTGCTGGCGGTGCTCCTTCTTGGAAAGAGCGGGCTCCAAGCTATTCGTGACACGGTCGAGATGCAGGTCAAGTGGCGAGCGGATACTGTCGCCCAAACGGGTCGATTGGTCGCGCATTCATTCTCTCAGAGTGGCGATCGAGTGGTTGAGTTTGCCATGAACCGTGTGGATGTGGAAGCGGATGAGCGACTTCGCACGACCAAGCCGACCATGCACAGAGACATCACGAAGGCGTTTCTACGATATGATGCTGGCTATGACTCCCCCCGTATCCTGGGGAGTCCTCACAAGCCGACTCCACCAAGTCCGCGGCAACATCGCGACGTGCCACCAATGACTTCACCCCAGTCAGTTACGATCGGTTCCTTTAGTCCGATTCGCAGAGCTCCACCGCACCAGCAGCTCCTCATGAGTGAGCCTGCTTCAGCAGTGCCCAGCTCACCGATTCTACTACCCAGTCTCACGCCAGCAACCGTCGGTTCAGGCTCCGTATCTCCACAATCACCACGGTGCGAGACATTGAACAACGGTCGATGTGATCGCGATGAACAGCTACACAAGGAAGAGCGTGTGTTGCTTGCATTGGCTAAGCCATCTCCCCGACAAGACATTCTCACCAAGGCCCAGCAGCAGCAAATGCGGCGACGCCACGGACGTCCACCGCCTAAGCGAGTCGAGAACAGCAGCGAGTTTGTCGACGAACATGCGGTCATCCCGATAGCACAGATCCGAACCGAGCACGAGAGGAAGAAAGCTGGTCTGTGTCGCCGGCTGCTCCACGTCAAAGGCGTTATTGAGAGGTAGCATCACGGAATGGTTGGCTGCCACTGGTATTCTTGTTACTTGTGCGTTTTTTTCTTCAGTGCTGGTACCGGGGCGCTGATGGGTCGGTGGGCATCCGACACTGCGACGATCGCTCGCGTGGCGGTAACGTGGATGAAGCTGAACACCATCCATGGCCAGGCCCAGTATCAGTACCGAATGCCATCCCAGATAAAGATGACTGCAAAATCGGCGGATAAAACTACCTGAGCGGTGGCGACCGTGGATCTTCGTTGCGGCTGGCACGTCGAGACGGAGTGAGCTGTTTCGAGCTGGATGGTGTCGCCGATGCTTTGAACGAAGCGGCTTCTTCGAGAACGGGAAGACCGATAGCTTCCGTCGAGCCATCTGCTTCGAATACTCATTGTCAGTATGTGTACCGCTCTCAGCGAGATCACAACAGCCCCATTCCAACGAACCAGGAAGTCCGAGCGGCTGTGCGTTAAGAGGCACGTTGGAGCGATAGACCCGAGCCGAGGCCGTGCCTGGATTGATCCGCTTGAAATGCGGGGATCCGGCCACAGCTGCGTCGTTGTCGTCTTGCGGAAGCGTAGCATCGTGCCCAGCGTTGGCGACTTCTTTGTGGCACGAAAGACATCGGATGAGACAGTCTTCAGAGTCAGCGTCGTGCCCAAGGAGCCTCGCTTCGAGTCTATGAGTACACAAAGGACAGCGTCAATACTAGTATCACGAACTGGAACCGGCCCCACCACTATAGGTCGACGAACTCTCGCAAGGCCTTGAGGTCCGCCTTCTTTCGGATCGCACGACGGATGCCCTCCAGAGCGTCAGTGTAATCTGGTAGATCGTGGAGCTTGTCATCATACTCTGCGACGAGCGTCGCAAGCTTCTCGTGAATGCTGCTCTCGATCGCTACGACGCGTTGCCAGTGGTCTTCAAAGAGCTTGATGGTCTCTCGGTGACTCTGGTCACAGTGCTCGTGTGCCAGTGTAAGTTGCTCCAGGAAAAGCAAGCGCATCGCCTCAGTGTCCTTGGCGAGCTGCTTGATGTGGTCCATGGCCGGTGTGTTGCCCTTGGCGATCTTCTCATCGAGCACTTGCAGAGTCGCGTGGATATCGTGGACGTGGCGACGCAGCCCGTCGATCGTCGCCATCTCCACCTTGCCCTTGAGGTCCATATTCAGCTGCTTGATGGACGCGTACACTTCCTACAAGACGAATCCCCCAAAACACACAACCGCGTGAGATCCAATAGGAAGAGACCGTCGCCAGCAGCGCCACCGAGCGTATGAATACCCGTGACTTGTCTTCAAGCAGCTCAATGCGGTTGGACACGGTGAAGATGTTCTTCTTGCGCTTGAGCAGGATATTGGCGACGTCTTTTTTGTTCTTCTCCTTGACGTGGTCGCGCAGCTTGAACCACTTTTTCGTCGCGCGCTGCTTGAGTTCGGCGATCTCTTCAGGGCTCAGCACATTGGCGTGCTTGAGTTTCTTGATCGCAGTGAGCGTACGGGTCATTTTCACAGTCAGTCGCTTCTCCCCGAGCGTAGACGATTTCGGGTTCAAGTCGAGCACCGAATCGTCGCTGCTGTCGCTGTCGCTGCTATCGTCATCATCGTCGTCATCGTCGTCGTTCACGTCCTCGTCCTCATCGTTGTCCTCGTTCTCACTGCTATCGTCATGCTTACTGGTCTCACGGGAGCCACTGGGATTCACTTGTTCCAGATTCTTCTTGGGGACAGAAGCGGTGGTATTTGACGCTGTCGCGTTGACCACGTTGGAAGAGACAGCAACGGGTGCGTTGGCGACGACTGGCTCAATGATGACTGGCTTTACGGGCTCCTGTGCCGCTGGTGGAAGCGGCGGTGTGTCCTCTTTCAGTGGTGACGGTTGTCTCTTCTTGATACTCGGCTGGCGTTGGGCGATGGCCTTTCGAATGGACGATCGACGAATCCCCTTTGTCGACATCGACGATGTAGTTTGCGTGGTATCGTTCGTGGTGTCCGATGTCCCACGACGTACTTTCATGGATTTGGACTCTGTGAGCTGAGCGGGCGGTTGGTCGCGCAGTGGTGCTGGCTCAACCCGAGTCGGTGCGGAATGGTGAGCAGCGGCGTCTTTGCTCGGTGGCGAAAGGGCTTGAGGCACCTCAGACAGTATCTCCGCGACCATCATCGAGTCAGTCACGGCCACGTTTGTTGGTTGAGTCTCAGCTTCGACGGTTCCTTCCGATGTGTTTACTACCTGGTATGGTGCCACAGCGGCGATTTCGTCGGTGGCAGTGCTGATTGCGGGCGTCGCGTTGGAAAGTGTTTCAGTGGGCGGCACCGCATTTGTCTCGTGGTACGAAGCGTGATCGTGTTCGTTTGCCATTGGCTGCGTAAGTGATGAGACAACTCCCACCTGCGGAACGAGTGAATCGTCTCTTTTCACCCCGCAATGTGATGGTGCATCGTCCGTCGAAGACAACGAAGGTATCTGCGCAGCCTGGTCAAAGGCAGCCAGTGGTTCGACAGCGCTGACTGGCACGACATCTTCGAGCTCACGGCCCACCTTCACCACGGGTGGAGTCTCGTCCACGGGGAGCTCCGCTGTTTTGTTCTCCAGTTCTCCACCTCCAGAGATCTCCTCCATTCTAGGTGCTTCAGCGCTCGTAGTCTCGACGTCCTCCCGACCGCCCTTACGCCTCGTCTCAGCGTCTTGTGCGGTCAGCAAATCGTCTTCATCGTGGAGGAGACGGACTTGCTCTGCTTGTGCAGTCGAATAGGCCGCAGGCACACTCTCGACTTGCGCAGGGAGCTGTTCTTCCAGTGCGCTCTTCAGATCCTCGGCGGTGTCCGCCATCTCCTGCACCACCACAGGGCTCTCATCCGCTCGTTCAACTCCTCTATCCCCCGCGGCCTCCGTGGCCTTCTCTATGTGCTTGTGGACCTTGGTCTTGGGCGTCTTGGTCCTGAGGGTCTTGGCGTCCGTCGCCCGCGGTGTCGTGGCTGCTGACAAAGGCGACACGGCACCGCTCGCCTTGGCTTTCTTCGCCGCCACCGCCTTGCTCTTGGTCTTCTTCTTGTCCTCGCCCTTGTGGGACTCGTTCTCCGACTCGGCGGCCGTCGGCGCCTCGGTCACGGTCGTGAGCTGGTCCAGAATATTCGCGACCATGCCCGTCACGCGCATCTGCTTCTTCTTGTGAAGCCCGACGCCGACCTTCTTGACAACGGTCGCGGTCTGCACGTCGTCGTCTTCTTGTGGCACGGCCCAGCGGTTCGCCGACGGATCGTCGTCCACGTTGGCGGCCGTGCCTTCAATGTTATGGGCGATATTGCGCAGCTTGAGGTCGAGCTCCGTCATGCCGTACGACATTTCGGTGACCCAGTTTTCCAGCTTGTCCACTTTGCCGCACACAAGCCGCAGAATCGACTCCATTGCCATGGCCTGCTTGCCCAGGTCTCTGAAGAGTCCCTGGAAGATCTCACGGGACGCCACGGCCGACGGCGACAGCATAGTGCCGTCGCCATGCTGTTGTCCCGGAGGCTGGTTGCCGTGCGGGTCCTGCGCCGACGCGGACGGCTCCACCGCAGAGGTCTTGCCCATGCGGTTGATTGTGGAGCTGTCGAAAGGGCAACAGTCGAGTGTTGCAACGCTTGAGGTTCCGAGCGTTTCTTTTGCTGCCGTTCCAAAAGGCGACGCGTGAGGGGAGAGGAAGCGTCTCCTTATCTCTCACAACCACGATCAGGGGCTCCTCCACTTCTCCATTGTGATTGTTGCCACGAGATGGCGGTTGTTCGTATGCCAGGGCTTAGGAGACGGCTGCTGCTGGTGTGGGCGGTGTGTGCTCTCATACTCCCTTCAGTGTTTCCCCAACCCAGTCGGGGCCGCTTCCAGTTCGGCCAAGCCATCTACACGACCAGTGCCGACTTTGGCGTCGCGCTCGTGACAGGTACTTAATGTGCCCTTCATCATCTCGTGTGGTGGTTCAGTCACAACGAACTAACCGCTCATGGCCCGTCCGCGTCGATTTCGCTGCGTCCCAGTGCAGCGCCACCTCGGCTCGGACGGTCGCGCTGCCGTGTACGTCTCTGCTGTCACGTCGGGCGGCGGGAACGCCGTCGTCGGGCGCGACTTCCGCGCGCTGTTCAACCAGAGTTTGATCTGGCAGGACGGCGACGACAGTGACCAGCAGCTCTACGTGCGCGTGCTCAACGACGGCGTACCGCAAGAAGCCGACAAGACCTTTTCGCTCTATCTCCACGATGCCAACGGTGCCGAGCTCAACGCCGAGCGCGACAAGACCCAGATCGTGCTGGCGCCGCCGGCCAACCGTAAGTCACTGAAGAAGCAACGGGTTGAGTGTGTCTACAGACTGAGTCGCTAACGTTCTCCTGTGGCTAAATGGACAGTCGTGAGTGGTTCATTCCGTCTGCTGACGGCGGTCATGACGGCGGTCGAGTCGTCCACGTCCATGTTCGAGATCCCGGTCGTGTGGGAGGGCGGCACGACGTCGTCGGCACGCGTTGCGTTCGAAACGCGATGCGAATCGGCGTGCAATCCCGACGATTTTGAGGTCGTGGGTCCGCCTGTGCTCTCGTGGGTTCGCGGCGGCAACGCCACGCAGCTCATCCGCGTCCAGATTAAAGACGACGGTCTCTTTGAGCAGGCCGAGACCTTCCGCGTGACGCTTCTTCCGCCACAAGATCTCGATCCGCCGCTGGCGGATCCCGTCAAAGACCCCTCGAGCGCCTTCACGCTGCGCCCCGCAACGCTGGGCAACATCACGCAAGCCGTCGTCACGATCCAGGGCCCCAACAACGTGCGCAGCGGCATGGCGCAGTTCGAGGCACCGTGCTTCCCAGCGTGTCCTGCGGCCGTGTACTCGGTCATGGACGGCGGACTCGTGCGCGCGTACGTGCAGCGCCGCAACGGCAGCGACGGCTTCCTGCAGGCGCGCGTCGTGTCGACCGATGGCACAGCCCGAAGCGGTGTCGACTTTAAGCCCGTAAACCAGACTCTTCAGTGGAATGACGGCGACGCGTCGACTCGGTTTGTGCTGGTGGAGACCATCAGCGGCGTGGTCCGCACGGTCGCGACCACGTTCTCGCTCGCGCTGGTCGACATCCAAGGCACGTCGGGCGGTACTGCGGTCGCTGTGCCGCGCAGCAGCGTCGCCGGCTCCGCGACCGTCACGATCCAGGGCCCCAGCAATATCGTCCCGAGCGACGTCAACTTTGTGTCGCCAAATCCCCTGAAACCCGTGCTGCGGTTTCCCGATGTCCCCTTCTTTCCGCTGGTCACACGCGACGACTCGGGCCTGCGAACGTGTCCCCGTGTCATTGAGCGAAACGCCGGCGAGCTGACGCTGTATCTGCGCCGAAGCTTTGGCACACTGGGCCGACAGGCCGTGAGTGTGGTCGTGCGAACGCTGGACGACTCGGCGGTGGACGGCGTCGACTATGTCGGTCTCCCTGCCGATGGGCGCACCATCGCGTGGGCCGAGACTCAAGACACGCGCAGCACCATCAAGACGCTCGCCATCTCGATCCTACCACCGCCAACGTACTACACCGAGCGCCGCTCGTTCTTTGTCGAGATCACGAACGTGCGCGGCGTGGCACTGGGACTATGCCACCTGATCGAGGTGGTCTTGGACCACGTGAGCCGTCCGCCGCGGCTGCACGCGTTCGACTTGAATATGGACACCGGCACGCTCACGGTCCGCACGACGGTCCCCGTGGTGGCAGCCTCACTGGATGCAGCGGCGTTTCGTCTCCAGAGTGACGCCGCCGACAGCGTGACGTCTCCTGCGTCAGCCTTTGAGGCGTTCCGATTGAGTCCCCAGTCCACGACCACGAGTGCGGACGGCACAACCATTGTTGTGACACTCAGCGCAGGCGATCTCAATGGGCTCAAGCGGTTCCAGCGGCTGGCCAAGACGGCAGCGACCACGTTCCTCAGTGCGCTCCCTCGTGCGTTCGACTATGATCTCGAGAACTGCCTCGCGCGCGGCTATGCCGCCTGTGCGCACGCGCCACTGGAAGGCATCCCCACGGCCAATGCCCTCGCCGTGGCCGCGTTCACGCCCGACACGACGCGGCCCGTGCTCCTGGAGTTCACGTTGGACCTGGGGCTTGGCCTCCTCAAGCTACGCTTCTCAGAGCCCGTCAACAGCTCGACCGTGCGCCTCGAGAGCCTGGGCTTTTCAGACACAGCGAATGCCGTCGAGGTACGATACCTCTCGCCACAGTCGTCGCAGCTCTTCCGGCCCAACCCGAATCCGCTTGGCGGCGTTCTGCTGGGTGATGGCAATCCGCTTCCGGCGGACGCAACCTTCCTTACGATCCAGCTGGGCAAAGACGATCTCACTATGCTCCGCTTGATCGGCAACGGCCAGATCGGCGACCAGCCAACGTCCACGTTTCTCACCATTGACGCCACGTTTGTCCGGGATTTTGCCTCGCCGTCGCCCAACAGCGTCGTGGCGATTCCGCCGCCGACGCTCGCGATGCCGACACTCCGCTTACTACGGGTCGCGGCCGCCGACTGCTCGCCGTGTGCAGCCGGCACGTTCCTCGCGAGCTCGTGCTCGGCGATGCAGAGCCGTGTCTGCCGCACATGCTCCGTATGTCCCACCAACGCCTACGCGCTCCAGGCCTGCACACCCGTGCAAGACACTGTCTGCTACCGTGCGTCTCTCTGGCTCTCTTTCTCCCTGCTTCCAGGAACTCACACCTCTTGTCTCTCTTTCTGCAGCCTGCACCGAGTGCATCGGCGGTCGCTTCACCAAGACGCCGTGCTCGCCCACGGCGGACCGCGTGTGTGCTTCCTGCACGCTGTGCTCGAGCGACGAGTACGAGGCGTCGCCGTGTGCCAACCAACAGGACCGCGTATGCCGCTCCTGCGACGTGTGCACCCTCACGGACGACCAGAAGCGGCTCTGCAGCGGCAGCAAACGCTGGCGCCGACGCCAGATGAAGTCCCCGTACGGGTGTCCGGCCGCGGGCCAAACGTACCAAACGTTAGAGGCGAGACTGCAGCGGTCCAAGTCGAACCGCTGTGGCGCCGGCCGCTGCTCGTGCTCGGGGGGCAACGTGCCCGGCAACGCCAACCCGAACGGCGAGAGCTTTCCCAACGATCCGCGGTGCACCGGCCCCAGCGTATTTGGCGTCGACTTGTAAGACGACAGGTGGTGATACAAAAGCTCTATATATTTCTCTCTATGTGTCTTGTTCAGTTGGCGCCGGCGGTCGGCGGCAGGCGGATCTCGTAGTATTCGTACCGGAGTTCCTTGGCGTCGGCGACCGTGTCGAGCAGCACGGCGCCGTCGGCGAGCGCGTCGGCTTTGGTGATCGTGTAGACCAAGTCGGACTGCGCGAGCTGCTCATGAAGGTACGCGACGCCGAAGCGACTGTGGGCATCGGCGTTCATGAGGTACGCGACGCCGTGGGCGCTCAGGCGGTGGCGCACGACGCGCAAGAAGCCGTCAGCCGTGCTGGGCTCGCAGATGATATCACAGCCGATGATCACGTCGACCTTGGGCTTGGGCGACTCGGGCACGCCCTGAATACTCTCGAGCGAGTCCCAGTCGAGCCGCTCGACCGCGACCTCGGGCTTGGTCGCATCCAGTGCGTGCGTGAAACTGCGGTTCAGCGCGACATTGTACTCGAGCGCACGGCACGTGTCGTCCTGGTAGTCGGTGAGGATCGTGAGGGCAGCGTACCGCGCGGCCGTGATGCCGCCGAGGCCAAGACCGCTGCCGACTTCCAGGACCGACTTGCCGTCCAAGAGATCGCGATGCGCGTGGATCCACCGCGCGAGAACGCGCGCGGCGCCCCAGAGCAGGTAGCCGGTCTTTGGTTGGCCTGTCATGCGCACGGGCACTTGGCGAATGAGCACCGAGAGAGGGGACGCGTCGCGAGGATCAAGCGGAAGCGGCACGACCAGCGGATACGCGCGCTCGACCGAGCCAAGCTGACGCGTGCTGATTTCGAACACAGTGGAGGGTTAGGAGCTGGTGTTTCTTAGCGAAGATGAAGAGTGCGACTTCTGTACCGATGCGGGAAGGAGATGCCGACGGGGGTCACAATACACGCCGTGCAGTTGGCGACGATCTGGGCCGCAGCCTGGTGGGTTAAAGACGAGCAGCTCGGTCAAACGATCTGCTGAGCCAAGTGAGACATTGGATTGGGGGCGTCGAGTACGTACGTCCTGGATCAGCTCGCTCTCGTGTTCCATGAGACGCAGGAGAACGGGGTGCGCGCCAATGCGAGCTAATGATGCACGCGAACTGTCAGTAAGTACATCTGCATGATGATCAATGGGTTCTCCGCTCTCACCGATAAAGATCGCATTGTCTTCGTCGTGGGCCACGTCTGCGAATAGCAAGAGGTTCTGTATCGACAATCCTCCTTCGAGTCAGATCCGCACGCAACAACACCATGGTCCTTCTCTCTCTCTCTCTCTCTCTCTTCCTCGACGCACCTCGGCCATTTGTTCGCACTGCTCGTCGCTCGGACTCGCCACCTTGGTGAACGTCTGCATTTGAGCGAGGGCCGCCTCCAAGTACCCAGCTACCCAACATCCCCCACAGCAGCCAGTCAGCGATGAACTTCCCATTATCTGATAATGTAGTTACGCACCGAGTCCAAGCACGCAGCGACCAAAGGCCGACGTCGCAAGCGCGCGCAGCTCTGCGGGTGGCGTCATCTCCGTGGCGGTCACCGTGACCACCGCGCGTGCACCTTTGATCGCCTCGTCCAGCGTCGTCATAATGCTGTTACTTGGTCTGTGAGTTGTCGCTGTGTAGGAGGGATTCTGAGAACGGAGCAAAGTCCGGAGCGAATCTTGTGCTGCTCTTCATGGGGGAGCTGCTGACGCTGCTGACTGGACGGACGCAACGTTTGACGCGCAAAAAACGGTTGGCGTCGTGACGTGGTATCAGCTCTGAGCGGAGCGACGCGAAGTGCGTCAGAAATCACTTGATTGGGTGAGAGTCGGTATCAGATCTGTTCAATGCTGGATGGCTACATGTGGGTTGGATGTCATTGCGGGAGATCTCAGCGCAGCTTGCGTCGCTTCGTCGCCGGTGTCCCGGCTGTAGTAGACTCGTGGCCAGCGGTGCGAAGCGGGAGACCGTAGCACACGGCTGCGAGGCCGTTGAGTTGCTGAAGCTTGCATAGTCGGCGAGAGCGTTGCAGCACCACCGACAGAAGCTCCCCTGACTTTTCCTGACTCGCGAGAAGCCAATCCTCCAATATACACTTGCTCATCAGGTCGACGTCCTTATCGGTGACGTCCCACAGCATCGCAAGCACCGCTGGGCTGCCTGCCTCGAGGTACGAAACCACTGCGCCGTTTGGTCCAAAGACACCCTCGCGCTCAAGGCGACCGCTGCTGCAGCCAAACAAAAGCACCGCCGCACAGCCGTGCCTTCGCAGCGCAGAGATCTTGTCGCGGTGGAAATACTTCTCGCCCGAGCCGTGGCCACAATACACGAACAGACTTGAGTTGACCAGAGCTTGTCTGAATGTGAAGATACAGAAACACATTAGATACTGGCGCGAGGTACGGATTTTACGAAATATGCACATACCTCATCCAGTCCTCGTCTGGAACTTCTCCAACAACCCCACGCCAGCCGTGACCAACTTCGCCTCGACGGAAAATCGGCTCGAGATTTCTCTGAGTCGATTTCAAATCGCCTGCGGGGTTCAGCAGGAATGAAACGTTGGCTGGATCCACTATCGCCGTGACGTTACCACTTGATTCTCTTGTGGCCTCCGCTTTCGCTTGCGTTGCGTTTTGAAGAATGAGCTCGATGGAGGGCATTCTCGTCACGGAACGCTCACGCAAAACGTCCAAGCCTTCCCACGGAAACTTCTCGAGACGGTGATGGAGCACGAGAATTGTTGAGCCTGCCTGGTGTTGGCTCGAAAGTTCCGAGCTCTCACTACTCGCGCGGATCATCGCCACCAGATTCTGTGTCAACTCATGCGAAATCGATACATTCTCTTCGATCGCAACGTGGTCGATGCACTGCGATATCTCGACGTCCGTGAGCACGGTGTGTGCATCATGTATAGCACCTAGTAGCCAGCTGCTTCGTTCGTTTAAAGCGCGTGATTCTCGATGAACTTTCGAGGCGATTGCCTTGAGCAGCGCTGCCAATCTTGGGGAAGGTTCCGGTTCAGGTGTGAATGTGAGCAGTGCTCGCCAGAAACCGAGGGCGTCCTATAGTTCACAGGTGAGAATTCATCGGATCTTCGTATGCTGGGCACGAACAAGGCGACGAACCTGAATTTTGGTGAGGAGTATTCGTAAGCGGTCGTCCAATTCGTTGCGCGTATCCCACCATTGTTTCTTCTTATCGGGTGTCCACTCCTTGGTGGCATCCGTGGTACCGGCATTTCCAAATAACGTTTTCCTGGGAAATCAATCGCCGTTAAAGCTGGTAGTGAGTTTTGGGCGAGAGGGTCATGTGGGGGGCACTTACCGAGACGCTTCAATGATGTCGCTCAGCTCTTGTGCGTGCTCTGCCCACTTGATCGTGCCCATCCAAAAGGAGATTGGCTCGTGTCCATTTGTCTGTCAGAGTCCGATTATACGCAAGTAAGGTTAAATCCCACAGGCAAGACACAATGCCCAAATAGAAGCACGCACGTACCGGTACGAGTGAGATTGTGAAATCGGACAACTGGCCAACCGTGATGGAGACAATCAGCCAGGTGCGAGGAAGAAGTTCTTGGATCCGCGTATCCATTCCACAGATCTTCGATTGTACCCCATGCCTTGGTCTGGTTGTGTCGCTGGCGTTCTCACCACTATGCAGATCTTCGCTTGCAGCGCCGATGACTTGGTAGTTGGACAGATATCCTGCCGCAGCCCAGTTCATACTCACGTCCACATTTTCGTCGCGAGTACGTCCACCGAATTCCGACCGCATGAGGTAGATGAGCCCCATAGTAAAGCGGATCTCTTCGTTCACATGCGTGATACTCAAGTGATCACATCTTGTCCACACATCCTGCATAAGCACCGCAAGCTTCTCCACGGGCAGGAAAGCCTTGAACGAGGATGACCGCAGGAGAGCCATGCTAGTTTGCACAAGTTGGCACGTGGCGAGTGCGTACTCCACGAGATCGGTACACTTTTTGAGTTCCCTCTTCAGCTTCTTGAGAACATCGAGGATACGATCCACTGTGCTCTCCTCCCATGGAATGACGGCCACGCGCAGTTGAAGCTTGAGTAATCGCCGATAGCATCCGCTGGAGATACAGCTTAATGCTGACGTACGTCGATCGATTCTTGCCACTAGCCGCAGGCACTGTTCGTAGCATTCTCTCGACTTGTCTTCCTTGCCTTCCAACATGTAGAGATCGCCACGCTGGAGCTGGACCTCGCAGTTCTGGATAATTACACTTGCGTCAACACTATCGTCTTGGTCAGTCACATCAGCATCACTTTCTGAACTAAAAGCGACGAGTTCATGCACAGCCATAGCGTGGTTGGTACGCTCAGCGAGAACCTGCAGCTGCGCAAAGTCGAGAAACGGTCGCCTTCGCGTGGCAGTGGGGACGACACCGCTCACAAGCGTCATCGCTTCTGCATAGTACACTGAAGATCGAAAGGGCTGGTTCGAAAGCACGTACAGGTGTGCGATCCTTGAGAGGATCAGTTTAGCGGCGAGCAGGATATCCCACGACCAGCACTCAATCGCTTGGAAAGCAACTACATTGTGGGACTGATCAGCGTGCTTGCCCAGCGCGGCTTTGATCTCGTCGGGCAAGTCGTATCGCTCGCGATCTGTGTCCACAATGCCGACCTTCTTCGAGATCTTCCAGCAGATTGACAATGCCGACTTTGCTTCGCGAATGGCTTGAGTAAGATTGCCTTCATGGAAGACGACTTCGGACTCAGCCATGGAAATCGCGAGCTCACGCATGGCCATCGCACTGTACAGATGTGTGTCGTCTGACGAGAACTTGATAGCGGAGCGCAACGCGTTCATGCCAGTGACCGCACTCGACAGATGCACCCGTGCTTGCAAGAGTTCCGCTCCACATATCGAAGCCAAACAAAGACCGATGTCGGCATCGATGACTCCAAGATAGAGCTGTCCGGATCCATCGCCACTGGGCATGGAGCGTTTCTTGCTTGTATCAGGAATATCGCTCGCGAGGTACGCTGGCTGCAGCATCATGCTCGGCAGACCTATTCCGAAGTCTGTCGCTGCTGACCCGTCGTGTGAAGCAGAGTTTTGGATTGCCGCCAGAAGAGCCCTTGCTTGTGATTCGAGTTGCAAGTGCGACATGAGCGAGAGCGCATGGCAGATCGCATCCAAGCAAAAGCCAATGCCACGTGCGTCGAAAACATGGGTTGCCGGACGCTTCAACGCTACAATCGCGGTTTTGTTCCAGTATGCGAGGCATTGACGGATGTCTTCCAGAGCCTTCTCTTCGGTAGTACTGGTAGTATTCTCTCGATGCTGATCGCTTCCCTTGCCCAGCGCGGCATACCCTTCCATTTGGCAAATCTCCAGTGTAAATACACCCCTCCACCCGTAGCAGCCACCGGAGTCCAAGCGCCCAGGGTCGTTAGGTGTCGACAATTGGTTGAGTGCTTGAGTGAGCTCCTCGTTGGCTGCCCATAACCCTTTCACGGCGGCTGAGCTATCTCGGTCCACAAAATATTCGCAAAACGCCTTCTTGCGCTTGCTGATGGCGTTGAGAACGCTTTCCATGGCCATCATCCATGATTTGGGAAGGCAACCCTCCCTTGCCCACAGCAGCTTCCATATCCTGACTTCGACCTTCGCACACACGAAGACTTTCTCTTGTGTACGATGATTTTGGGATGTAGAATCTTCTTTGCTGTTGTCACTGAGCAAGCGGAGTTGGTCGAGCAGCCGATTTGAACAGTGCTGAAATCCATCGCCGAATAGGCGAATGATGGATGTCACGGCCTCCTTATCGATGCCACGACTATTCCAGGTCGATGCGACGCTCTCACACAGCGAGAGGACGCTATTGACTGTCTCTTCCTCTGCACCTTCTTGACTGCTGGACAGATCCTGGTATTCGTCGATCACAGCATGCACGTACTTGCCAATCGCACCCGTTTTTACCACTGCGTTTGGGTCACTCGAGTACAATATGGCGTGTCCATGGTACTTGCGCGATGATGTCGTCTTGCCTTGCTGTCGACAGCTGAACGCCAGCAGGCTCGCTAATGCATCCACCTTCAAACTGCCATGGATTTCTTCGACCTGATCTGAACTCTTGGAGCTCAACTCGTTGCACATGACCTGCTGTAGGAAGGTCTCCGCCAATTGGAACGCTGCCTCGAGAGCGCGCTCGACATACTCGTAGAGCTGCTTTTTGTAGTAGTGGGTCGCGCATGTGTACCCTTCACGAGCAATTGCTTGGAGGTCATTGAGGAGCGACGGCATCGACGACCTCTGTTTGCCGGTGTCGGACATTGCGTGACATAACGCTTGTTGATACAATCCGACTTGCTTTGATAGCACCGCAAGGTGGGTTGGCGCTTGTTCGTCGGATGTGGCTACGCTGCGCTTAGCACTGATAGATATCGAGAGGCGTCGCACGCGGCCTTCCAACGAAAGCAACGAATCTTCGAGCGACCCTGCGATCCTGATCGCCTCGTTCTTGCGCAGAAGAGTCAGTAGATCACCCGAGGCTATGATACTGAACCATGTCCACGTTCAGTGTTAGCCAGTCAGCGGTATGCCACTCACATGCGACTCTCGTTCCTTACCTTGACAGAATCATATCTGCAACTCCATCTACTGTCTCCGTTGAAGTGCTTAGCGCACTGAACAGCCGCGTGGAAACCTTGCGCACCAGTCGCAACACGAGACCTAGCTGCACTTCGGTCAGCGTGGTCGTTGCTTCTCGGGCCGCTAAGCACGAATCCTGGATACCATCCAGGTACCGTTTCACTGGTTCGACCCACCGTCCGTCTCGAGGTTTACGGTCGCCGTATGTGGTCGCGACAACGATCGTGTCCTGATGTTTCGGTGCGACTGTGGAGTGGAATATGTCACTGGAAAGGATTTGTCGAACTTCCTTCTCGGAAATCGATGCCGATGGTGGACAGCTCGAAGAACACCGTTGCTCCACGATTACACTCCCGGCCATCGCGAGCAAACACCCCGCGACGACTCGACAGACTGGACCTGTGGGTGACAAATGGTCGGTCGCGTGGTGGAGAATTGCTAACGCGTCCACTGCTGTTCGACTTCGAACAGCATGAGGTTGCAGGTCACACATCGACGCAAAGTGCTCGAGCCATATCACATAATCCCACTCAATAGTCGAGGCCTAGTGAGCACACCCGTCAGATCCCTCCCGTAAACCCAAAGTTGAGGAGAGGACGCACCTTGAAACCTTTGCCTTGCTGTATTCGCTGTTCAAACAGCGCATTTGCAGAGGCAGTGTAGAATTTGTGGAGCAGAATTCCTCTGTCGTTGTCGCCTGTTGGAATCGCCTTCTTCTCGTACTGCAGTCCAACGCGATGGACTTGTTGAATAAAATACCCGTTGGAATAGTTCGGACACTTGAGCATGAACGACAGCGCTAAAGAGCGGTACTCAAGCGATCCGTCCTGGCTAGTAACCTTCTCGTGGGCGTCGACAGCAGCAGCGCATTTCCACAGCACACGAAACAATCGATCACTGAAGGACGCGGACAGCTTGGTATCGACACCGGGGATTCGACTGAGATGAATGATCCACGGCTCAAGAATTTTCGTGACTTGAAGAATGGCCTTTTATTCACACACAAAGAGAACACAATGAGTGGACTTTGCCATCCATCCTAGTTTATGCTCCACTCACATTACCTGGTTTTTGCCCGAAGCAAGAAGCATGTTGACGGCGGCGTTGACGAGGCTGATGAGAAAGCGCGTATACTGGAGCGTGTGGAAACTCTGGGGCGCTGGAAATGTACAGAGGGCGACCAAATCGTCCAGTACCGGCTGGGCCTTTTCATTCTTTGCCAACAGTTCGTCGGCGCGTATCCGAAACGGCGAGTCCTCTCCAGATAGCGATTTCTGATTAAGCGTCGCGCATGTAGACACGTGCTGGTTCCATAGGCGCACGTGCAGGGCAGCAAAAATCCACAGCGCGCGAGGGGTAAACTACAGTATTTAAACAACATCAAGATCAGAAACAAGAGGGCGAGTGACACGTCAAGTATTTCCAATCGCACCTGCGGCGCCTCGCCGAGCTTCTTTGCAACTTGGTACAACATGTTCTCCAACACAAAGTCGCCTAGCTTGACGAGCGATTCGAACTGGCATGAGACGCTCAGCGCCAGCGTTGCGAGGTCGAGTGCGCAAGCGAGATCGTCCGAGTCGGGCGCCATCGTCGCGTCTGCTCCACCGCCAATGTACAGCTTGATGACGCTCTGCGCGACCTTGGCAGACACGAGCGCCCATTGCTTGTCAGCTTCTCTTGCTTTCTTCGCATCGCGCGACTTGGCAGTCGACGGTTTGGCGCTCGAGCGCGCGGGCGTCGGCCGCTCCCGTGTGATGCCGATCCGAAGCAGCGCGGTCGCCTTTTCCACGTCCAAACTCGGCGATGGGAGCTCGTCCACGACCCCAGAGTGGACGAGCAGCAGCAGCGCCTTCTGTGCGTTTCCCTTGGCCTGCACGAGCGCGAGAAGCTGCTTCTGCGTCCCGCCAGCGGAGTCGGTCGTCGCCGCCATTGCAGTTTACCGCGCCAACCGAAAAAAATGCTGGTTCAATTTCAAACATCACGTTAAGTTCGAAGTGCTAAATTCGTTTTTCATGGTATATATGGATGCTATTCCGTATTCCACAAATATCCATATCTTGCTTTCCATGCAGACGTCAGATCCATATTTCCAGAGGCCTGGGAGAGGAATGACGACCACCGATCGACGGCAGCGCGTGCTACTCTGCGCGAGCGGCAGCGTCGCCACCGTCAAGATTCCTGAGTTGGCTGTGAAGCTACATGCCTTTGCTGATGTAAGGAGTGGGATTGCGTCGTTTATCATGAGCGCGGTGCGCGGAGGAAAGGCTCACTGGATGTTTGCTGTTGTCTCAGGTGAAAGTGGTCCTAACGAAAGCTGCGGACTTTTTCCTTGCTCGAGCAAAGGACTACGATCCAACCAACTGGGCTGCGTTAGAAGCCGTGCGTTCGCAGCTACCTCTTCTTCGGGACGAGGACGAGTGGGCGTCGTGGAATGTTGTGGGCGATCCTGTGGTCCACATTGACGTACGCCCAACAACGATCGTTTGGAAACCTTATATGCGGAGACACTCACGAGTGTATGCACCACCACTGCAGCTGAAAGACTGGGCGGATATCATGGTTCTTGCTCCTCTGTCGGCCAATACACTGGGCAAGCTTGCGAACGGACTCTCCGACAACCTTCTCGTAGGTTCTTCCTCGACTGTTTTGTACCCATGATCTCACACTACCCTTAACTCCACATAGACTTGTGTGGCTCGTGCGTGGGTCATGAGCAAGCCGTTCGTTTATGCGCCAGCCATGAACACGGACATGTGGAACCATCCCATGACGACGCGCCACTTGAAGGTGCTCGACGAACTCGGGTACGCGATGGTCGATCCTGTGGAAAAGAAACTCGCCTGTGGCGTCATTGGTACGATCGCAAGAACCCAAGAACAACATATTGCAGTGTTCAATGCGAACCCACGGTTGTTATGGGATTGTAGGCAAAGGCGGCCTCGCACCGGTCGATGACATCATTGCAGTCGTGCGGACGGCGCTTTCTCGGTCAAACCAAACTACGACGCGTCAAGACTGAGATTCTATCGCGCTCATTTACTCTATAAACTCACACAGTCAGATTGGAGTGGCGGTCTGCACAGTGGTGATATCGACGCCAAAGACCTTGCGCAGCGCCCCCACCGCTGCGAGTTCGACTAGCTCGAAAGAGACGTCTGGCCGCAGACGCTCGATGCTCGTCACGGCGCGGTCGTCAATGCCACACGGAATGATGCGATCGAAAGCACGCAGATCCGTAGTGATATTGATCGCAAAGCCGTGCATAGTGATCCACCGTGAGGCGTGCGTGCCCACAGCCGCGATCTTCCGGAGCTCTCCACTTTCCTCCACCCACACGCCTGTGAGTCCATCGACACGTTGGCCTTGAATGCCGAACTGCGCGAGCGTCTCGATCACCGTCTCTTCGACCTGACGCAAGTACCAGTGCAAGTCCTTCTTGTGGAAATTGAGGTCGAGGATCGGGTAACACACGAGCTGGCCTGGGCCGTGGTATGTGACTTCGCCGCCGCGGTCCACGCGGATGAGCTTGAGCGCGTCCACCGCGGGGTCAAATTTTACGTTGTCCATCGTCGCCCCTCGACCGAGCGTGTACACGCTTGGGTGCTCCAGCAGCAGCACGGCGTCGTGGTCCAGCGGTCGCTCTTCACGCGACGCCGTGATGCGCTGCTGGATCAGGTCCTTTTGCCAGTCCCACGCGGTCTCGTACTCGACGGTACCCAGTCGGTAGGCAACGCACTTGCGCGGCAACGCAGCACCCGTGGTGAGGCGGCGCTGGGATGCACCTAGTGCACACAGGCGTTGGGCCAGGCGAACACGCATCATTGGTCTTCTCGGGGTTTTGCGGTCACCTCACGATCACCATCGGAATGCTAGCTCCCCATAAGAATGACACGTCACAAAAACGAAGCAAGGGCAAATGAGTCACTACGACAGTGACAGTTGCAGTTTCGCATCGCGCCAAAATGAGGGTCATTGTTGAACCCACCACGAGGAGCTCCCATTGTGATGGAGGCCGCGGTGCGTGTGCTACGCGAGTACGAAGGACGCAACGCCGCCGCAGTCGCGACGTGCAAGACCGCTCAGCCGTCATCGCTGCTGGAGAACGTGCATCTCCACGACTATCAGCTTGAGGGGCTGCGCTGGCTGCTCACCAAGCATGCCCAGGGTCTGAACCCCATCCTAGGCGATGAAATGGGGCTCGGGAAAACGCTCCAGATCATCGCGTTCCTGGCATCCCTAATTGACGGCGCGGCCAAGACAAACACCGTAGATACGTCCGCTGGGGATGCGCCGCGGTACTTGATCGCCGCGCCGCTCAGCGTCGTCCCCAATTGGGTCGAACAGTTTGGCGCATTTGCACCGAGCGTCGACGTGCGGATGTACGCCGGCTCCAAGGACGAGCGCCGCGCCACACAAAACGTATTGTCTAGCCGCAGCAATAGTAACGATGACGCCATAGTGGTCGTGACCTCGTACGAGACGCTGCTCGCCGACGTCGCGTTTTTCAGTGGGTTCCAGTGGAGCGTGCTCATCCTCGACGAAGGCCACAGGCTCAAGAACCCAAAAGGTTTGCTATACACGTCGCTCCAAACAAGGCTGGTCGTGCCGCGCAAGATTATTCTCTCGGGCACGCCCATCCAGAACGACCTGCGCGAGCTGTTTGCGTTGCTGTCGCTGCTGAACCCACAGATCTTCAGGGACGAAAAGGCATTTGAAGACACGTTCGCACACTACTTTTCGGCCAAAGTGCAAGTGCTGGGTGAGAGCACAAGGACGCACGACAAGGCATACGTGGCAGCTGAAGAGAAGATGCGTCAACTGCTCTCGCCGCTGCTGCTGCTGCGCACTGTGCGTGACGTCAATAAGTCTTTCACGCTGCCGCCCATCTCCGAGATCGTCGTGCACACGCCCATGGCACCGATGCAACGCGAGTACTACAAAGAGATCGTGGCCAAGAACAGCAGGGCGCTCAACAGTGTCACGGGCTCGCGCGGCTCCAAGGTCTCCCTGATCAACATTCTCCCGCAGTTGCGCAAGGCGTGTAACCACCCGTACTTGTTTTCTGGCGCTGAGCCCGAGCCGTTTTGCGAAGGTGACCACATTTATGAGAACAGCGGCAAGCTCTACGTGCTTCACCACTTGCTGCCCAAGCTGCGCGCCGACGGCCACTGTGTGCTTCTCTTCAGTCAGTCGCCACCGTTTCTCGACATTATCCAAGACTACCTGACTTACGAAGGGTTCTCCTACGAACGCATTGATGGGTCCGTGCGCGGCAAGGAACGGTGGCAGGCTATTGAGCGCTTCCGCAGCAGCCCCGATACGTTCGTGTTTCTCATCAGCACGCGCTGCGGCGGTGTTGGCCTCAACCTGCAGCGCGCCGACACGGTCATCTTTGTGGACTCGGACTACAACCCGCAAGCCGATCTGCAGGCCGTCGCACGCGCGTACCGTCTGGGCCAAACAAAGCCGATCCACGTCATCAAGTTTGCGAGCGCCAACACGGTCGAAGAGATTGTGTACCGTCGCGCACTCAAGAAGATGCGAATGGCCGATAAGATTCGAGACTGTGCGCGTGACCAGGATGCGGCTGCGAAGGAGAGCGGAGATGACGACGATGACGACAGTAAAGAGAGTCTCGTGGAGCTCATCCAGTTTGGTCTCCATAAACTGCTGGATGCAGACGACGACGCGATCGCGCTGTCCAAGCCGCTGGACGAAGCTTACGTGGCCCACATTCTCACGCGCAAGACCATGGACGAAGGAGCCACTGCACGAGATCAACCGGACGAAACGTTGGACGACGTCGCCGGTGATGTGCAGGAGGAGAACATGTACTACTATAATGGTGAAGATTACTCCACGTCGGATGCCAAAGCGAAAGACGCCAAGCTGCTCGCGCAATTGTGTGCTGGTGGTGCGATGGCGCGGCGCAAGAAGGGACCGCAAACGCGAGCCAAGCGGTATGCGGGTGAAGAGGAAGGTGACGATGAGTCAGAAGAGGAGCCAGAGATTGACACTGCGCAGCTCGCGATCGACGCGGCCGAGAAGGAACGCAACCACCAGGAGCGCCGCAAGGCCGCGTTCGAAAAGAAGATGGCGATGTGGCGTCGGAACAAGTACGACTCTGCCGTCATTGATGGGAGCAACGTGAGCTCTGCGATTGATGACGGCAGCGAACCTCCAAACGACCGATCCATCCGCGTTCGGTTTCTCGCTGGCGATGCCTCGCGGCCGAGTACGGCTCTGCGCGATACGTCTCCCGTGATCATCGTTCACTGCGTTGACACGAGCGGCGTGTGGTCGTCCCGTGGCTTTTTCCGGTCGCTATCGGGTCTATCACCACGTATCCAGCAGCAGTACGAAGCCGCTGCCCGCAACGACGACCTCAAATTGGGCCAGGCTCATCTGATCCACATCCGCTCGGCCAGTGCCGGTGACGACGGTGACGAGGATGATGATCTTGCCCTACCGCCCACCGCCAATGGCACGATCACGACACTCGGCGGCGCGGCCACGCGCGACGTCTACGTGTGCCTGTTGACTGTGCAGGGCTTCGTAAGCACGAACAAGCGTCGCAAGGTTACAAACAGCACAGCGCCTCTCGTCCGCGACGGCAGATCCACGCAGTTCCGACTCCAAGCATTGCAACGGTCACTCGCGGCGCTCTGTCGACGTGCACTAGCACTTCGTGCGAGCGTGCACATGCCGCGCATTGGCTACGGCACACCGCAGTTTAACTGGTACGCCGTGGAGCGGATCATCAAGCGCGAGTTGAGCGAGGCAGGCGTACCGGTGAGTATCTACTACTTCTCGGCGAATCGCAGACAGTAGACATATAGTAGCTGTGGTGGGCCGCGCCAGAGAGCAAGAGAGAGGGCAACGGTATCCTATCGCCGATTAATGGACGTGGCACATCGCCCCATCATCGTGGTGTTTGATTTGAAGTGTATTGCCAACTTGGCATGGCAGTAGTGGCTACGGAGACCATTTGGGATAGAGAGAGATGAGATGGGGGGAGTCCCATCAATCAACGGAGTTTAGCTGCCTTTGATTGGCTGGTTGAGTGACCTAAATTTGTTCTGAAATACCCCTGATGATCTCGTTCTTGTTCCCTAATAGAAGACTCTGCAACTATTCTCCAGACTCTCGAACCTGTTCGAGATTCTGGAGAACGGCCTTCCTTGAATCGGTTTTAGCGGAAATGGCATAACGCAGACCGGCTTTTAGCGGAAACTGCTGCAGTCAGGCGCGCATTTCTCGGATATTTTCGCAGATCATCAGCTTGAAGGAATATCACCGAGCGACTCCCCATGGCATCCGCGGGATCGGCCACGGCGGGGCTTCGGCACTCGTTCCTGGCGCCCAGTACGACCGGTGCGTGCACAGAGCGCGTCCATTGCGACGTGCGTGGTCGGCGCGTTCGAAATCCCGTTGCTGTGAGTTCCTAACGCCCCGTGCTTGTCGCGTTATCGTATCGTAGATCCCGACGTTCGCGCGACAAAAATGGCGCGCACGCCGAGCCTCCCGGCGCACAGAACGAAGCCATCGGCGTCGGCCAAGCACAGGAGCAAACGGGCCAGCGGGCTCTTCGAGTCGTCGTCCGAGTCCGGGTCCGAGTCGTCGTCCCACGAACCGTCTCCCACGGACCCCGTGCGAGGGAAGAAAGAGACCCGTCGGCGCGAGACCTCCGTGTCGACTGCGACAGCAGCAGCAGCACCGTCGACGCGGTCGCGCCACCACTCGCTGGGCGCGTCGCCCGTGATGGTGGCGGCGATGCCGAGCCGCGAGAACTCGGTCAACAGCGAGCGAAAGGGGCTCTTTGAGATCGACGACGACACGGCCGACTCGGTCGAGACACTGCGCGAGCGCGTCAAGCTGCGCCAGAAGAAGAAAGAGCACGAAGTGCAGAGCCTCAAGAGCGAGCTCGAGGCGGCGCTCGCGCGCGTGAGCGAACTGGACGACGCGCTCGCGCACGAGCGGCGAGAGAAGGACGAGTTTGCGATCCGCATGGACGAGTGCCAACGCATCATTGAGAAGCGCAACAAGCAGCTCATTAAAGCCAGCGAGCGGCTCGCGCGCATCACGGAGCAGAGCGAGAGCCACGTGAGCGAACTGCAGCAGCAGCTCGAGGCAATGAAGGTTGAGGTCGAGCGAACGAAGGCCGCAGAACGGGCTGCGCTCGAGCGCCAGCGAAGCGAGTACGAAGAAAAGCTCGCGCACGAGCGCGTGCGGTGGGAAGCCCAAGTGGAGAGTGTGACGCTCGCGGCCGCCGAGAAACTGCGTGTGAAGGACGCGGAGGAAGCCCATCTCCAGAGACACATCGCGCAGCTCGAAGCCGACGTCGTGGGTGCGACGTCGCGCATCGCCGAGAGCAGCGAGTACCAGATTCTGCTCAAGCGGTGCGACGATGCCGAGGCCATTTCGCGTGGCTTGCGGTTCCAACTGGAGAAGGCGCAAAACGAGAAGAAGTATTTGAAGAAGCAGCTCGCAGCGGCGACTGCAGCGACGACTGCACCGGCGAGCAGCAACGCGTTCTTGCCACCCACCGATCTGTTTGCGGATCTGTCGTCGACCAACACGGGACGGGGAAACCACAGCCCCACGAGCAGCATCGCGAGTGCCGACTTGTCCAGCTTTGACTTTTCACGCGCCGAGATCTCGCCACCGATGAGTCCGATTGTCGCGTCGCCTCCGAAGCCGAGCCTGAAAACTGCCACGGTCCCAGAGGCGCAACGATGCGACGACCTGAGTCAAGGAGACGCCAGCAGTAAGGATGGTCGCTTCGAGACTTTGTTTGGAGGCGGAGCGAACGACACAGGAGAAAACAGCGACGATGGACCGCCTCCTGCCATGGCTCCGTCGCAAAGCGAGAGCAAGACCCGTCCGGGCTCGGGCACAATCAACTTTTTCGAGAAGATCAGCATCAAGTTCAAACGAACGCCATCGTCGCCACGCAATTCGACGCCAGCCCCAACCGGGGGAAAATCGGTGGGAGACGAAACGTCGTCGCAGTCCGCCTCACCCGCGCCCGCGATGGATCTTCCACCAACGAATCGACGCAAAGTGCTGTCGAAGCGACCGAAAATGTACGTGGCCAAGTCGCCGTCCGACTATGAAGAATCCAGCGACAGCATTTTCGGCAGTGACAGCGACTCGGATGAGTCGTCCGACGAAGATGACGACGACCAGCCACCGCCTCCTCCACCAAAGGATTTCGGCTCTCGGTCACCGACGGGATCCGTCGAGGCACCTTCGGTGGGCGCAACCGTGCCCCCTCCCCTTCCGCCACCTCTCTTTGGTGACGTCAGTGACAATGATGGTGACAGCAGCAGCGATGATGACGACAGACCACCAAGCCGAAGCGGCGACCTTCGCCGTGTCATCTTGCCGACCCCGGCGTCTCCACCATCACCCGCCCCAAAAGAGCCAATCCAGTCGCAGCCCGGCCACCTCAAGACCGCAAGAGCCAAGGTGCCATCCTCATCTGGGGACTCGGATTCAGACCTTTCCGACTCGAGCGGCGATGAAGGAAAGCACCAGAAGGCGCCATCTCCTGCCAAGAGTCCGACCGTGCGCGTCAATACCAGCAAGACAGAGGCACAGGCAAAGGCTGTCGCGTTGTCCTCAGACTCGGAACAAGAAGTACCAGTGCGAAAGGAGGAGACACGCCGACGGCGTGTGTCCATAGACGACACGAATGTGCACGAGGCGAGTGCGAATCAGCCCAAGACGAAGCGAGAGCGGAGTCGCAGCACCGAGGGGGACGCGAGCGCAGCTGCTGCGGCGAAAGTGAACCGCATGAACGAGTACATGGAAGCCCGCGCGCGCAAGCGCCAAGAAAAGCTGTCGAAAAAGGAAGAAAAAGAAATTGCCGAGCACAAGAAGCGCGAAGAGTATGAAAAAGAGTGGGAGCGTATGGCCGAAGAAGAACGCGAGCGGCGGCGCAAGCAGCAAAAGGCGCGTCGCACAGGCAAGCGGCGACCGTCCAGTATGAAGACCGTGCGGGTCTCGCAGATGCGCAACCACATGAACAAGCACCAAAAAGATGTCCAGGGTGATGGAGGCCTCGGCCAGACCAAGGCCGAGGACTCGGACGAGGACAACGGACCTCCGCAGCCAGACGCCCAGCGGCGTGGACACCAGAGCTCGGGCAGCGACGCGAGCGAGGATGAAAATGGTCAGCAGCAGCCGAGCACGTCAGAGGTGTCGTCGCCTCCACTGCCTCCTGAGCCGACTGCCGTCAATACGGATCTGTACCTTCGTCAGCAGGCGCGCTTGCGGGAACACCACGAGATGGAGATGAAGAAGAAACAGGACTCGGCCGAAGCCGACCAAGTGCGCGGCCAGATCCACCGCCGAGTGGAACTGTGGGCGTTCGCGAAAGAACTCCACCATATGATTTTGACACTCGACCAAATTTCATCGAACGAGGCGCTGAGACAGTGCCAGCTAATGGTCGTGCAGTCACCGGATCCAGAGACATTGCGCAAGGCGTACAGGTATGCAGTAGCACTATGCATATAGTCAAATCAAGTGAATAGTGGCTAACAACTGAGGCTGATCGTGTTGTAAACCTCACAGAAACATTATTCGCGTCATCCATCCAGACAAGGTTCGCAATGCGACCATCACGGAGCAACTGGAAGCCAAGGAACTGTTTACGGTGTTGAACCAAGCGTTTGAGAAATTCAAGGCTCAACAGCAGTAAGAAAACGAGAGGTGTGGTAGGAACGGCCTGTCTTCGTCAATTCAAGAGATGAGTCATTGTTAAATACTGGGAATCAGTCGCACAACCTAAGCAGCGTGATTGCGAGCGAGCTGGTCTTGACGAAGCACAATACGTCGCTCAAGCTCTCGCACGAGATAACTCTCCTCATCGTAGACCCCGCTAGCAAGCAGCGCGTCTCGCTCGCCTTCGAGCCGTCGAAGTTCTCGATCATCATACTTGGCACTGGTGTCGCTGAGTTTGTCCGGTCGCCTCCGTTCGAGTTTCACGACAGGTGACGAAGGGTCGTTGGAGCTCCAGCTGTGGTGGAAATCGTCGGGCCGATAGGACGGCGCAACGGAATTGCGGCTGTGCGGACTGTCCTCTGGTTGCCGCGTGGTCACTCGCAGGTTCTGATACGGGACGTGGGACTTGACTGCTGCTGGCGTCGACCCATCCACGTGGAGATTGACGCGCCGTAGGTCATCAAGCTGCTTCTTGATCGCTCGCAGTTCTTCGCGGTCGCCGTCCAGCACGAACCGTTCTTCGCGGGCAATGTACTTCAGCCGCAGCTTTTCCAGGTCGTCCATGACCCGCGACTCGTTCTTCTTTTTCTCGGCTTGCACGAGCTTGGCCATTTTCTCCAATTGCGCTTTCATCTTGTCCACATTAGCTTCCGCGTGTTCGTGTGCGCGGATCTCGACCTGCTTGGTCTTTTCGAGCTCGGCGACTTGACCCTTGAGACTGGCAATCTCTTCGCGCAATTTCGACTCGGGCACTTTTCGCTGTTGCTTTCGGTACTCTGCGAAGTCCTCTTCCACTTGAAGCGCTCGCTTCTCGGCCGAGTCGAGAGTCGTTTGCAAGGCGACGACGCGCTTCTCGAGTGAGTCGATCTGCTTCTGCGCGAGCGACAGCGCATGCGACTGCTCGCTTTGGAGCCGTTTGCGCAAGAGGTCCGTGTCTTCCTTGAGCATCCGTTGGTCGCGCTCGAGCGCCGCCTCAGCCAGCGCCAGCTTACGCTCGCGGGTTTCCACATCGCCCAACGTCACGCGAAGCTTGTGCTCGAGTCTCTGGTACTCGGCCTGTGCAGACTTGAGGACGGCGCTTCGCTCTTCTTCACGGCGTGCCCACTCTTCTTCGAGCTCGTCCATGCGCGCCTTTTCCATCTCGGCAATGCGCTTTTTCCACTGTGCTTGCAGCGTCTTCTGCTCGTGTATCCACACGCTTCGTTCTTGGAGCAATTGCGTCTTGATCTCTTCAAGCTCCTTGGTCGTATCAATGGGTTGAGGGTTGTCGAGGATTGTCGGGGCGACCGTGTTATCCACCACCTCACTCTTCCGTTGCTCTCGTCGAGCTGGCATCTCGGCCCCACTAGCACGACTAAGAATCAACTTTGGTGGTGGTGTCTCCAACGTAAAGCAGCGCCGAAGGGATTGAACGGAACGCGAGACGCGCCTAATAGAAAGCCACATAAAGCGGTTAGCAGAGGGAGCGCGCGGCATGAGGGAAATGGCCACAGCCACTACCGTACATTTCTTCGGCCAGTCGGACCTGACTGTCCGACATGGGACCAGCATCCTCAAAGTAAGCCTCGACTTGAACGGCCCCCACTCGGCGTGAACCATCACCCTTTCGAGCATCCGTCACGGGAAGGTAGATTGAGCACCGTTTGAGTGAATGCACAGTCGACTCCGCTTCTAGTCGGTCTCGGGTGGAATCACTATGGACATCAGTCCAATGCGTTGTCGCTTCCGGGTGTGTGGCAAACGTCGCGCCACACGAAGGATCTGAGCAGCAGAACGTCTCTTCCGAAAAATACAAAAAGTTGAGACTGAAGATCAGGCTGCCGATGGACTGTCGTGATCTGCAACATAAAACCTTCATGAGCAAATGAGAGGTACAGGACCTCCGATACGGTGCGACGTACCCGTCCGGCAGAGCGAACGCGACGTCCATCACGACAGGAGTCTCCATGGCTTCTCTCATGCTGGGTTCATCTCGATGTAGTTCAAATAGACAGTATGCTTCCGAGATCTCCGTCTCGGCTTTTCGCATTACGGATATCAATGGCGTTTCGACTAAGCGCAATGCGAATCAGTGTCAGCGGTCGCTCCACTCCATGGGGGACTAGTCTCAACGTACCTCGTTCGTGGTTCGTGAATGGGTTCGTGTACGAAATCACCACAGGGCGACCGGTCTCAAAGTCGCGCAGCGCCTTGAGGCGGATCATTACGCGGTAAGTGTGACTGACGCCTGGGGTAGAACGCGGTTCGCTCGGTGGTTTGGTAGATTCTTCCAGCTCCGCACTCGCTGGCTTACACTGAAGGACACACTCACCGACTCGGCGTCCGCTTTGATACAGTGTCAACTGCGTCTCCCTACCGTCTTGCGTGGTCAGTCGGGCTTCTTTCACCGAGGACGTGGCGATGGCGTGGTCGGTCGAAGAAGAGAAGCACGTGACTGTGAGAGATGGTAGGCGTTCCTCCGCGTGCACGTGGTCTAGCTCGAGCACGAGTTCGGGACAGTCGCCGAGGGCATAGTCCGCTGTGAACGCGTTGAAACGGATGGGACATCGCACAGCCTGCTCGCCGCAGAGTACTTCCAGCTCGACAGCCTCTTTCTCGGCGTACATCTTGAGAGTATCGGATCGCATTTGGATATGGCTCACCGTGACAGTGACGGGAAATTGTCGATTGCCAGGCGTGTTCTCATCACTGACCCCTTGTAGCACTTGCTGTCCAGTCGTCTTTGGATTGTTCTCTTCTATGAGGGGCTCGTAACTGCGCTCGATCGAGAAGGACGCGGAGACACCACCTGCTTCCGATGCGCCAAACGGAAACGTCCCGTCGATCGTGATGACCGCTTCGCCGTCGCCCCCAGAGGCGGACAAGCCTCGCTCGATCAACGCATCAAACGCCACGTCAGCGTTGGCAAGGACGCGATCGTGGGTGCAGAGATAGATGCTGAGAAAGCCCTGTGCTTTCAGAAAGGCCAGCACATCGTGGGTCGTCGAGAGCACGCGGAAACTGTCTCGGATCGGCGCAAACTCGGCGCGCTGCAAATTGTAAAACACGTCCGTCTGCACGACGACATCAAACAGCGAGTAGCTCAGCCACACGCCCGACTGCATGGCTCGCTGTGCCTGCGCTTTCGTCTCGACCGACGACTCCAAGACTCGCTGCAACTGCGTGGCGCCTCGAAGAAACACTGTAATCAGAAACACGTCCGCCCCACGGCTATCCCCAAGGCGCAAGAACTCGGCGTCAGCTGATTGGGAATGCTCTCGCCGCTTTGTCGACACTGCTGGGAACAGGTCCTGGGATCGCGTCCTCGTGACGAGCGACGGCGTCGCGTGTGCGTGGCGGTCACTTGGCACGGACGCTGTCGGCGCAAACGTCGTGGAGACGAGAATCTCCCCACCAAACGGCGAGTTCTGGAGCTTGAACCATCGCGCCGGGAGATCGGGGGTCCGCAGGTCGAGAAAGAACCACCCGAGACTCACAATGGACTCGCGGTGGTTGGTGGGCGACTCCTCCGACAGCACGCGCACGTTCTCGGCACGTGCGTTGGCGCCAATGCCGACCACAAACAACTTGATACGAGGACTGTAGGCCTTGATACGGCGGAATCTGTCCATAGTAAAGACCCACGCGAGTGTGCCATCGTCATTCCGCCACCACGCTTCGTGGTGCACGCCACCACCGCGCCTCCCTGGACTGCTACTCGCACGGGCTGCAGCGACGACTAGCGGTCTCGCAGTCTCCACCACGCGCGCTTCTTGCTTCCACCGTGATCCGTGGGACTGCACGAGCTGCTTGTCCACGGTGGCAAAGACCCGGAGATCGCGGATCACGGGGAAACCGCCGGACGCGGCGACGCCGCTCGAGGCCGACGGCGCAATGGGCATGCGTAGCGCACGCACTCGCGATGCGCAGACACTGAACGTCCATGACGCTTGATCTAACGCTGTTCGTGCAGGCTTCTTGACGGACGGCGGTGGTGGCAGCGAGGCGCGTGACGGCGGCCGCACGATCGATGAGGCGTCTCCGGCTGGAGCTTCTTCGCGTGGCGCTGGCGGCGTTGGCGGAGCGGCAACAGAGTCAGGAGACCGCGGCGGTTCCGGTGGGTCGTCTCTGCGGGACGACTTGTCGCTCGCGGCCTCGAAGGCCTCGTCGTACGCGTCGTCGTCGGCGTCGTCCATCGTGTACGTCCTTTGGCGGGTGAGTGTTTCCAGGGTTCTTCAGCAGCCACTTCATGTGCTTACTTCAGGACAATGCCCTAGAATAGGACAATGGTACCTCTAGATACAGTATACGGTACTGTGTACTGTATTTGCCTCTCATCGCTGTCAAGCGCGCCGTGGTCACTCCCCAAGCAGGGAAAATTCCCTTTTGCTGTTGTTATTGGGTGGCAGGCCCGCCGAGCATCCATAGGGCACCGCCGCAACGCTAAGCACCCCCACGAACCGCCATCAAAGACCTTGTCGCCGAATCTGACCAAAGCAGCAGCTGTGAGCCGCCGCTGCCAACCGAGCGCTCCGTGGAATTGTGGGAAAGCGACTCGTCCACGATTTAATTCGTCAAATTCATTTCGAACGAACCCGACTTGTTCAGCACACTTGTCCCACCCGCACGTTGCCCGAAGATTTGGCCTACGTGGATCCAGCTGGGATTTGCCAGTAAGAGCAAACTGCACTTTCAACTTTTATACACGCCAAAACACGTAACAGATTCACGTTGGACTTGGTAGTGCACCAAGGTCACAGCAATCCAGATTGGCCTTTTGAGCTGCCCGCCATCCTTGATGTCTATGTGGCTCAGTAGTGCCTACTCCCACACTTTGCCTTTGGATTTCGATCTTTGTGTTGAGATTTCGAATGATTATGTTTGACAGGAATGTAGCCATTTTCGTAGAATCGAATACTGTACAGTCCTCGTGGTGCTGCGTCCGAAAGAGCTGTCAGCCATGATCATCAGCCTCGAAGATGATCACCTTCTCGTTACATACACGAAAATGATGGGAGACCCAGTTTCGATCGAATGCGAAATGGTATCTGGCGCATCACGGAGCAAGTATCGAAGGGATAACAGGAAGCTCAAAAAGTCAATCTGGATTTCCTGCGACCTACTGTTTTGACGTGTATAAAAATCGAGAAGTGCAGTTTGCTGTTATTAACATACCCAGCTGGGTCCACAAGACCCAGCCACCCGAACAGCTGAACAATCTCCCTTACACTAGTGTTGAGCTGGGGTCTTCGGTATCATGGAGCACAATACTCAACAGCGGTTCGGGTTCCTTGATTTCTGGTTGCTGGAATTTGGCGTTGCAGAACACGTGTGTGAGTTTCTGGAGCTTGTCAAGGGGTAATTGTCCGTGGAAACGCGAGTGGATCAGCGCACACGACGGCGTAAATGTCTGCCCAGGGATCGTGCTAGCCACGGGCAGTGCAAACACGATCCACGCCAGCTGCTGGAGCTGCGGAAACTGGCGTCGCTCGACCCAAAAATCGAAGGGGCGCACTTTGCCAGTTACGAGCAGCTCCCAGTACGCGTGGTTACACTCTTTGAGCTGCTGCACCATCGCGCGGTACCGCTCGAGTTGGTCGAGTACGTCGATGCCAGTCGCGTGGAGCACGTGCGTACAACACGCGACGATAAACTCTTCGATCTCGTGGCGTTTACCTTCGTCCATGTTGACACCGAGAAAGACTGGGTCCAGTAAATACGCAATCCCGTGGCAGTCACCGTAGATCGAATTGAATCGCTCGTTGACACACGACGTGATCAACGCCTTGTCCTTCTTGTTGACATGTTCCATCTGCACGTAGAACGCGAGCAGCTCCAAAAAACAGTGGTACACGTACGACACAGCGACACGCTCGGTTTGCACGCGCGTGAGCTGCTGCTGCAGCGGATGCAAAATGTTGAGCGCGTTCAAAACGTCCTGGAGAAACGTGTCGCCCAGCACAAAATTCTGCACGCGCTTGAGCGTGGCCTGCTCGTCCACTGTCTTGCCCATTTCGACAAAGTCTCGTCGCGACACGAGCGCCACGAGCTCACGTTCCGACTTGAGCACCGAGTCGAGCGCGTCGCAAATCGTCGCGCCGGCGTCGTCGTCGGGCACGACAAGCGGTGGCTTGCTTTCGGCGTGCTGCATGCTCCGAAGCAAATTGCCGAGCGTCGTATTGTGCTCAAACACTGTCGTCATCTGCAAGATTGAGTCATGGATCGCGCCAAGCCACGGCAGGATCGTGCACATGTCGGTCATGAGCAACCGCAGCGCGTTGGCGATGCAGCCATAGTAGAACACGCAGTGCGGGTACTTCTTCTGGATCTTCTCTCGGCTTGCCTTACTCACAGCGTCGCTGAGCGGCGTGAGAATGCCGTACGTCATGGCCTTTTTCTGCTTGGCCAAGACGCGTTCAATCTCGTCAACGGCGAACTCCTTTTCACTGCCCACGAGCGCCGGGGAGGTCTCCAGAAAGTACGGACTGCCTTCACTGAACGCGACAAAGTTGGTCATGGTCTGGCCGTTGATATCGACCCAGCGCTCGAGCGTGAGGCAGCAAGCCTTGCCGCTGAGCGAGCGGTTCACTTTCGCGAGCGACGCGTTCGACTCGAGATCGAGCAGATCATTCTCAAGCTCGTACTGCGTCGGCAACGTGATGTCCGGTCGTAAGGTTCGGAACGCGTTCCGCAAAAAGCCATTCTTGACTTCGCCAAACGGGTGGCCCGACGTGTAGATCCACTGCGCAATGCGGCGCTTGAACACGCCCATCTTGTTGGCGTACTCGGAGCGGTACCGCGCCGACTTGCCCTCTGTAGGAACCTCGGGCACGACAACCTCGCCGTGTCCATTTCCTGTTCCATTGGCAGCACCAGTACCAGCGCTACTACCAGCAACTGACCCTCCGCCGCCGCCAGCGGCGTGCGGGTCGTGGTGGAGCTTGGCGCGCTTGGTGAAGACGCACTTGTTTTCAAAGTGGGCGCGCACGCGTTCAACCTTGGTGCAGCCGTACCGGTGGATCACGGTGTGGCACTTGTTGCACACGACTTCCTTGCCGTCGACGATCGTCGTCTCTTGCCAGACGGCGTCCTTTTGGCGACCGCCCTTGCGTTTCTTCTCGCCATTGGGGTGGTGGGTCGCGGCGGCGGCGGCCGCAGCCACGGCGGCCTGTGCAGCCGCGAGCAGCTGCGCCTGCTCCTGGTGGTGCTGCTCCACGGCGCTCGCGGCCGCCTGCTCGACGAGCGCAGCGGCCTGGAGATCGTCCGGAAGCGCCGCCACAAACGCCGCGGTCGAGACATCATTACTGTTCACCATGGTGGTCAAGTTTCCATAACCCAAGGAAATGCCCACACTGGATAAAACCCAATGACACCGCGCGACCACTCACATGGGTGAATGAGGTTTTTCTTCTTATGATAAAAACCTCGAACACGAGGTGCAATACATTAGGCTAGTCTAGTTTGGCCGTAAAGCGAGGTCGAAATGGATCCCTTCAGCTTCGAGAAGCTCAAGCGACGGCGCGTAGATCTCTCTGAGTGTGGGACCCAAAACACCAACCGCATGGACACGTTTCTCGAGCAAGAGCGTGACACCAATTGCGCATGTGAGCCCGACAGTCTTGGCCATGGCTGTGTCACCGTTGGGTTCGCCCTCAGCTTCAAACAGCGCTTCGATCAGCTCGCACGAGCCGTCCGGGTACTCGGCCTTGACACCGACTTGCATGAGCACGAGGTCACGCTCGCCCGGCGCAAACGGAAGCTTGTTCAGTAGAATGTCGCAGAATGAGTGCATGATCGACTGGGTCTTCTTGGTCACCAAGCCTGGTGCGTCGAGGCCAAGCCAGTGGAGGAACACCTGGGTCGGTGCATCCAACTTTACACCACTCTGCTTCAGCTTGGATGCGAGCAGTTCAACCCACGCGGTGTCTGCGTCCACGATCTCTTGTTCATCCAAGAGCCCGATCTTGACGCACTGACCGATTACAGAACAGAACCCTTTGAAGCGAAGCGTGCCGCGGAAAATGGATGTAGCATCGGGGATGCCGTAGTAGTCGGCGTACGGCAACGAATATCCGTTCGGAATCTGCTCGAGATCGTGCTTCGGAAACAGATCGACCGGAATGGCTTCCCCTAGAATGTCGGACCCTGGAATTGTCACGACTTCGCCGTTCTCCAGATACTGTGCAGGCCGCTGCGCTGCACGAAGCGCACCGAGTGGACTCCAACTGAACTTGTACTTGATTGGGTTGTTGGCCGCATCTGGGGCCGGCAGGCCACCGCAGACAGAGGAAAACCCCACAATCTTGCCGTTCTTGGCCTTGACGTCGTCAATGATCTTCATGGCGATCATGTGGTCCTATCATGCAGCAGTGTGAGCAAGTATTTGCATCACGTGTTTTCCCACTCGCCAACTCGCCTCACCATTCCGGGGTCAAGCCCCATCTCGCAGAGAATGGGCACACCTGCCGCTGCCGCCGCTGCACTCAGCTTCTTGATCCCTGGCGACGGGTAGCTGGCTGTCACGAGCTTGGTCTTGGTCCTCACACAGGCCTCGGCAATCCGCACTTGCGCTGGCTCGGGCACGAGCGCGACCACACAGTCTGCTTGCTGGCAGAGATCGTCGACCGTTGTGCCGTACGCTTGTTCGTCCAGCACATCCACGTCCATGGATGTGAGCCGCACCGTGTCATTTCCAGCCAAATGACGGTAGTTGGTGCATAGCGCCTCAGCCTCACCGACCAGCGCCGACGCCACACACAGCGATATGCCCGCGTGGCGAAGCAAGAACCCAACGAGTGGTCCTGCTACGCGGCCCGCGCCAAAACACACGACGAGACCACGCGCTTCTGCCATCACTTGCTTCCAGTTGTGACTCCGATCTGAGTGTTTTTCCTGTTTATTTGCCCAAAATGCCGATTTCGGGATTTGCTTTGATTTGGAAGAAAAGATCGAATTCGAGTTCGAATAACGGGCCGATCAAAACGGGTCTGCTCAAGTCCCGAGTTGCGCCGAAAAATCCAACGCAGCGGGTCCAGACCCAAGACCCGTAGTCACGGACTCTACAGTATTAATAGTTCAAGGTGAAAGGTTCAACCCGAATCTTTCCCGACCCATGGGTATGGAGGGACCCGCGACTCTATTTCCTCTCACCCATTCTCTTCCCCACATCAACTTGCAACCAAGGTCGCGAACGGCAAACGGAAGTACACGCATGTCGCGCCGCAACTCCTCGGGCTCTTTGGGGAGATCACGCGGCGGAGCGGATGCCACCATCGGAGAGAAAGGCGCCTCGTCGCAGCTGGATAATGCCGGTTTGGAAATGAACCAATTCCGCGCGGCGTTGCTTTCGTCGCTAACGTCCGTGGTGACCGACACGGTCGACACGGTCTGCGAGGAACACGAGGAAAGGCTCGCGCAGGCGGTACGCCAGTTCAATGGAGGATCTGGAGGATCTGGAGGAGGAGGAAGCTTCAAGCGCAGCAAGCAGTCGCGTGCGGATGCGGACGCGAACGGCGGCGCCGACGACGGAGGGATCCCCAGCGACTACGATCTTTTCCACCGCTGCTGCAAGTGGCTAATCACCTACATTGACACGAACATGTCGACATCGCCGGATTTCAAGCAGCAGATGGACCGCGTGATCCTCGCGTGCCACAGCAACGCGTCCGAGGTCGTCCTGGGCTCGGTCGTGACAAAGAAGCTGTGGTTCCACGCCAAGAGTCTCCACGGCACCGACGATGATGGCGACCAAGACGAACAAGAAGACGAAGAAGACGAGGAAGACGAGGTATTTGCAGTGCATGGCAAGGCATCGCGTGGCAAAGCGCCGTTGTCCCGCCGGGCGCCAGTGAAGGCCCCACCGCCGCCACCTGCGCGTAGTGGAAAGCGGCGTGTATCGGCGCCACCTCTGCCACCACGCAGTGCCAAGTCGAATAAGTCACCCGTAAAGAAGCGTGCGCGAAGAGAATTTGCGAGCCGCAAGACCAGCTACGCGCCCAGCGATACGGACGACGACGACCAACAAGTCGAAGAATCTCCACGCAAGCGCAAGCGTCGAGCAACGCGCATTCGCTACAGCGACAACGAAGACGACGCACAGCGACAAAACGACGATGACGATGATGTGGTGTTTGTCACCAACAGCGAGGCCAACGCCAACCAGCCGCATTATGGCCAGGCCGACGAACTGCTCCAATTCAAGGATGCGATTGGCGACATGTGCTACGCTGACCGGCGTACTCCAGCGCAGACGCGGTTCTTCAAGGAACGACTACGCAAGGCTATTCAGTTTGTCGACGCGCAGCTATGCAAGCCACCCAAAGGCAAGAGCTGTGGATGGAAGTGCGCCAAGATTCGCCGCCAAATGTGTAACCGCGACTTGCCATGCCGCAACAAAATCTGTCGCCTCTGGCACGATGTGGAGGCCCACACAGACCGCTGCCAGAACGCACACTGCGAGTTCCGTATCCGCGTCATGCTACGTGAGACCATGTACAAAATTGACCACAAGAAACTCGAGCTCCAAGCGTTCCGCAATGAGCTGCATACCAAGAAGAAGGAGCTGCTGGAGTTGAAGGGTGAAAGTGTGTCGGACCGAGAGAACTTTGTCGAGCGACGCCTGCTGGAGAACGAGACGGATCAGCTTGAATCGGAGATTGAGAATGCCGAAAAGGATCTTGGCATGTTCAAGGCCACGAAGAAGTCGTACTGGGCAACGCTAAATGAAATTGGCCTGACCGTCGAAGACGATGACAATGATGGTTTCCCGCAGTTTAACGGTCACTACGTTGACAAGAAGACGGCCGCCAAGAAGAAGACAACCACCAAGGCGACGCGTCATAGCGACGAGTACACAACCTCGTCTTCAGCTCTTGCCTCAGCGGGAGCGTCCCGTTCCGACCGAAGCCGCCGCCGCCAGAGCATTGACACTGTCAACTCAGCAGCATCGCCCGTCCAGAAACGGGAGCGAATCACGCGCAGGAGCACGCAGCAGTCGCTCAAGGTGTTGACGAATGGAGTGATCGAACTCGACGATGATGAGGACAACGACAACGACAATGATGAAGAAGAGACCAAAACGGATCGAAGCGCCGACGATGAGAATTCAATGCGAGCTACGAGGAACGAAGACGATGAGTCCGAGGCGAAAGAAACAAGCAGCCTTCACGAAGAACGAGAGAAAGACGAAGAAAAAGTGACTGACGACGACGCTGACAAGTCAAACGAGCGGCAGTCTACTAATGCTGCCGAGGAAGATGGCGAAAGCCAGGACAAGACACCATCGTCATCGGCAGTGGATTCAGTGGCAACGGACGAGGCCCAATTGGCCGACTACGTGATTGAATCAGAAGGGGCAAAGACTGCAGAAGCCGACTTGGCTGCCGAGGTCTCGATGACCTCTGCTCTGAAAGATTTTAACCAAGTTGTCGACGCGCACTCGAAACCATCGGACGCTGCCGAGGTGGATGATCAAGCGCCGGAAGGAGACGAGCAAGCTCAGGCGTCCAAGGATACGACAGAGGAAGACAACGCGCCACATTTGCCGTTTTGAAGCAAGAGATGAACGATTTCTGTGGTAATGCGATTTGCAGTGCTGACTGAATGGACTGGATGTGGCGTGGTTGCATTGCAGCCTGGTTTGTACCCAAGGGCCGACTGCGGTCTTCAAGAGTCGCATCTATCACAGTCACTGACCAACACTCACAAGAACTACTAGTACTGCTTCGAGAGCACCTAGTCATTCTTATTTCCTTTGGTAAGTTATAAATTTAAATGATACTAAAAATGTACAACATTAATAACTAGGTATTTTCATGCATAAAATGTGAAGATTTATACATTGTGTCGATGCCTATGAAGGCTCTACAAAGTGATCAATTGGTGAGTGCTGGTCAGGAAGTCCTGACCTGGATTGAGCGTGGCGTGGGGGTCCAGAAACTCCATCGCCTCTAGTGGAGGCGACTCCCATTCCTGAGCTCCCAGCTTCCTCACTCCAGAACAAACCATGTCCATCGGATACGCCGCCGCCCAGTACCTCAAGACGCTTGGCAACCCAGCGCAGAACGACAAATGGCACTGCGTTCTCCAGAACATGACCAGTGGCGCGGTCACGGTCGGCTCCCAGCAACCCATCAAGAACATCCCGACGTGGGCGACGCCCGAGGTGGCGACTGGAGGATTCGCCACGGGACGCCTAGTCGCCGGCGGCGGTCTCGTACCGCATGAAGTAGAGATGATCCAAGAGCTTCGAGGTCGCGTGTTGCTGGCCGATGTCGGTGACCAAGTCGTCCAAGAGCGCAGCGTCGTCCTCGACCCGCGACGCAGAGCGCTGCAAGCCTTTCTGACCGGCACTGAAGAAGGTCTGTGTGCGCTTGTGCATCGTCTCCACTCCAAGTCGTACCGCATTGACGCCCCCGAAGAAGGCTGCTTGATGGTGTATGCGTGGCTGTGCGAGCGAGGCCGAATCGAGCAAGCCAAAGGGCTCTTGGCTACGGTCGAGCCGTTCTTTGACCGCCTGCGGTTCCACCCAGCGCCGACCGATCAGCCGGATGACTTTTCGCGTGTGTCGATCACTGGCGTGGATCAGCTTCTCGCATGGGTCGACAGTCACTGCACCGAGAGTCAAGAACCGGCACCGCTAAAGTCGTGTGAAGTAGGCAAGGCCCGAGTGGTCTTTTGGGATCAGTACATTCGTCTCTGGCTGGCAACGCTGGGCGAGGCCGCGACACTCCCCAACGGACAGTTCATCCGAGAGGACCAGTCGACCAAGAGGCGCTTTATCATCTCCCGAGACAGCGCGTGGCCGTGTCAGTCCTACCCTCCGTCGTGGAATAACCAAGCCGAAGCACTACTGCGGTTTTACGCGGATTACGAAGCCGCGCTCTCGACCACGTCCATCTACAAGATGGCCGTAGAGTTCGTGCGACGAGCCATGGAAGATCGCAGTTCACTCACGGGTCGAGATGTCGGGCAGATTCGCTGGTGGCTCGCCAGCACTAATGCCAAGCGCGGGCTCCCTGGTGATGCCCGTTACGACCAGAGACTCACTACTACGCTCGTGAGCCTCGACGCCGACACTCGACTCCCTTTGAGCAGCCAATTCTACAAGGAACTGGCGGGGATAATCCGTCACCATGTCGGTTCGGACTCGACCAACTCACTCTCGCGCAGCGGCGTGGACAAGATCGTTGCTGCCATGACCGCCAAGTTCCCGAGCTCCAAGTTGCTCAAAACGCTCCGACGTCGGCTCTCGCTTGCGATGGCCATGACGTGCGACGAAATGTACAATTCGGATCTCGTGGGCTCGCCCGAGGCGATGGCGACACCGCTTGCGACATTCGCAAGCGCTGCCCTGGCGAGCTGTGTGCACGATGAGAGTGCGCAGTATCTGTATAAGCAGCTGCATCGATCGTTCCTGGGGCGCCGCTCGCTGCTGTTGCTTGACTTTGCCTCACAAGTGAGAATCACGGCGCTGCCGTGGGTCGCTGCCCTTGATCTGGAACTCGACACGTCGCATTTGAAGTCCCAAGATCTCTCGGAGATCAATGCGTTTGTGCGGCGTACAGTGGGCCTCTCTATGCGTCGCTACGGCGAGTCGCCGATGCGCAACCCCTTTGTACGCGTGCTCGGCATCCTCTTTAAGGCGACCGGGACCGAGTGCGTATTGCTCGAGCAGCTAGCGGCCGACATATTCGAAGGCAGCTTTGTGCACAAGTTTTCACAGGCCCACGACCAGGCTAAGGAGCTCCTCGCTGGCTCCTGCTACGATCGCTACTATAACATCTGTGAGATCCGCAAGGAAAAACGCCCACGCTCTAGCAAGGCTCCCGATACGTTCTCCCACTTGTGCAAGGTCCGCGCGGAGCGAAACCAGTCGACCAACCGACGCAAGTCGTATATCGCGCGCAATGGCATGATCATCGAGCAGGCTCAGATATTGACGACCCACAACATGGCAACGCTGTTCGACACGTACTCGCTGGCGAGCGACCTCGCCGACTGGGACGTGCCGTCGATCATCCGCCGCGGACTTCGTCTCATTCTGAAGAAGCTGCATCGCGTGTACAGTATTGAATCGCGCACGGCCCAAGTGAGCGGCAGCATTGGCCCGTTGCTCCGCGACGTCGGCAGGCTGTGGCGCCAGCTCGTGTTTTGGTTCACGATACTGGAGAAATACGATGCCCCCGAGCGGTACAGTGCGACGGTCAATGAGCTCGTCGCGACGGCGCTGTCGGACAATGCTCACCAGCGTTGCCGCCTGGAAAAGTATCAGAACCACTTGCGCGAGTTGGTTCGCGTGCTGCGCAGCCGCGATGAGCGTGGCCCGGAGCGTGTCGTGCTGGGCTGGTCTGCCTGATTGAGTCAGCAAAGCATACGTACGGCCGAATACACAGGTGTTGCCAAATCAGGGATGCCACATATTCTAAGGCTTGAAAGTTGGCTTGAAAGTTGGCTTGAAAGATGACAAGACAATACACTGTAAATTCGTCTCTGCAACAGGGCCGGAATACATCCTTCCAAAAAACAGGGCTGGAGTGCTCGAGATCGATGACCTCCGGTGCCTTATCCATCGAGATCCGAGATCGCACGCGCAATACGCACGTGGCCGATGCGCTGAAGTCCAGCAAACTGCATCTCCCCACACCAATGATGCTAGTAATGATATCAGTACGTATTACGCGCATGCGCGTATGACCTCGAACGCAGCTGTGGTGATCTCATCGTCAGCTTCTTATCCACCGTGGATTCACAGTGCTCGCAGAAAATGACTGCGTGACAGCGCGACCTACTTCAATGCCTATAGCCATGCACGTATATTGATAGATCTCTGGTGAGACTTTGACGCATGGATAGGGTTGCAATGGGAACCACTTGTACATAGCCCGTCCATATCACAACTGGATTCTAGACATAAAAGTGAGGACTGGCAGCCTTTGTTACGGATTCAGTCGACGCTTGTGCAGACTTCCACAACATCCCTGCCGAATAAGCTGTGGGATTCCCAGTGGAATCCAAAGTTCGGTTCAGTACAGGCGTGCTGGATTCCCACGAGAAATACTCAGACGATCTGTTGCAACGTCAGAGTCTCGCGTCAGGTGGTGGGGGGGGGGGGGGGGGGGGGGGGGGGGGGGGGGGGGGGGGGGGGG
>JAADVZ010001039.1:0-10450 GCA_023335925.1 Pythium phragmitis | reverse complement strand
CCCCCCCCCCCCAGGAATGTCAACTAAGCATCGAGCCCATATCCTGCGTACCCGGTCTCAAATACACCAGCTCCTGTTCGAACGAACTTCCCATCTGCAGCGCTCGATTGGAGCTCCAACTCGCTCGACAGTTCCATGGTCCACACTCGACGTTCATGGCGACATTTTTACAATCGCTTGTGCATTCATCTAGCAGACAGGATACGAAGCCAAATATTAGAAAACTTTCCAAAACTTTCCACCACCCATCTACTTACCAACACAATCACAGGCACACGAGTCGTCGAACACGCACGCAGAAGAAGCTGGGGTCGTCAGAAAAACGTCTGACCACACGTGCTGGTACGTATACCACGGCTCAAAGATCGCTGATCTTGAGCTATCCGCGTCATCACTGTCTGCACCATCATCTTCAGCTTCCGCGTCCGGGACAGTCTTATCCACAACGACTGGCGCGACATCCTCAATCGAGTCGTCATGCGGTAGTCGAGTTGAACGCCCGCCGTCGTCACTTTCCGTGTCTGACGACTCGACCACGCTGCTTGCTGAACTCACTTGTACGTTAACCGATGCAAACTCTTGTAACAGACGTTTGCAAACAAGGTAGCGACCGTTGTACTTTGCAACTCCGTTGAAAAGTTGAGGCACTCTTGGGCGACACGCATCATCTCAACGACGGAAACGTCCTCACCCCGCGCTCGCATCGACGTATACTCTTGAAGCAACGTATTCTTCGCTAGCCTTTGAGTAACCCGGCCATCTCGATTCACACGAGAATCGGGAGTCGAGAAAATGTCATCACGATGCGAAAGCCACTTCGAAAACATAGACTCGCCAAGTCCATGCTGCCGACAGAACTGCGTCTGCGTCTGCGTCAAACCGTGCGGCACGTCGAAATACTCGCGCAAAATGCGTTTCTTCTCGGACACAGTGTAGCGTCGTCCCATGGCGACGGGACCGAAGACTCGCTTGTGCAGCGTCCAGAACCCAGCATTCGATCCACGTCCCAGCCACGTCCCAGATATCTACTTTCTAGTATCCTTCCGTATTTGGTTTAGTTAATACGCTATTTCCTTCACACATATTCCTCACAAGTACGGTGTCACTTAATACAGTTTACCACCCAATACAGGTCATTCGGAGCAACAAAGAGGGTTTGGGCTGAGCCCCAAACCAGCGCCTGGGTGATGGTCCCTAGTACTTGCAGATTCCACTTCGGTGAGACGATCATCTTGCGGGTCTGAGTCACAAAGAATCCGCCACATGACACTAACGCGTAGCTGACACGCAGCAGACACGCCTAGTTCGCCGATCGTCTGGAAATACATGGTCTCGGAGATATAGTCAAAGGCAATCGCGAGACAGTATATACCGCAGCTGACCATGTCGTGCTGGACATTTAACTGTACCCACCTGACAGCACGCGTGTCGTCATCCGAATCCAATACGACGCCGTCGCGACTTGCCACCGTATGATGAGCGGCAGACAGATCTCGTGCCAGTATTGCTGCATCGAATCGTCGTACACCCCTTGCAAAGGATCGTACATGCCAACATCCACGACACTTCCGGCCTCCAACTTGACGCATACCACACCAATGGGCTTACCAGTAAGACCAACTACTATTAGTTTCTCTTGTTATAAACACTCTGACAATCACTCTCTTTTAACTTGAGTTAAGTATACAGTGGTGTGCGATTCTACCACGGCAAGAAGAACTATGGTCACGGCTACGGCTACGGCTACGGCTACGGCAACAGCTACGATGGCTACAGCAAGGGCTACGATAGCTACAGTTCTGTCCTGGTGAGGTTTTCTGTTTTCGACAGAGATCGAAGTGACGCGTGGCGAATCTGAAATCGCTGTTTAGATGTGTTTTTGAACTCTCTGGTGGATCATATCCAAACAGTGTGTCAGAATTCCCAGTGGTTTAAAGTTATAGCCAAAAAAGTGGGTGTGCGATACATTTTGGCCACCAGTATACGACACATGGCCAGTGTGGGAAGTATCGTGGAAACAGTTGATGCTGTATCGTTTGTGGTTGTCAGGACATGCCAAGCTTCACCTCCCAGTCCGATCAAGTACCCAGTGTCTTGGTATGCCAGGTCAGTCACACCGACCTTCGGAGGGTAGCTTGCACAAAATGCCAAGCTGACATCTACACAACTTTGTGTGACCAACTGGCAAGTGGCCCAGTCAAGCCAAGCTCGAGTCGGACAACAACTGCGCATTTGCTTGGGGTGCGCTGGGTGATTTTGAAGACTATGTGAAGTAGGCCTGCCAACTTTCACTTGCGCAAGCCTTGCGTTGCCTTGCCGTCTTATGATTATGCACACTGCTTGCAATTACTCACTTGCAACCACTCGTGAGAGTCAAACAGACGTGGTCCACAACATAGTAGTTACTAACAGATACGAACTGTCGAGCAAATCCATGTGAATCCAGCGAGCTCATCGACTCCCACCAAATCCACGTATATAACTGCCGCTCAACACCATCCTCGCGAACATCCAGGCGAATCCGTGCTCTTAGGCATCCACTGCGCGTTATCGATGGCCGAACGGACCGCATACCCGCATCTTCACTCACCTGTGGCGCGTTTCCAATTCGTTCACCTTAATAATTCGCTCAGAGCCTCACACGCGCTCCATGCAATAGATCTCCGCCAGGATCAACTTTGACAACGTAGAGGCCGATGATGATCTTGGAATGGTTGGAGCTCGTTCGCAGCGTTCTGCGCTTGAGGAATATTCGACACCAGTAAGACAAAACGATGCCGAAGCCTTCAAAAGCGCGCGACGCTCCTCCTCCAGAACAACGACCGCCGCATTTATACCGTTTGCCGAACCGTGGGAAGGACTACTGGAACTACATACTCATTGTGGCGGACAAGAAGTTTCTTCACCTCAAAAAGTGGGACCAAAGTCATGCAGAGTGCGCCTACTGCATGCAGTGTGATGTGAAGATCAAGTACAAGGAAAGGGTCGACCTATCAAATCAGCCGTCACGTGGACAAGTTTCACTCGTCCACCGCTCCCTCCGACGATCTCCAGCACGTGGGACGACACCAAAAGCCTACGCTCTTTGATTCCGTTGCGTCCCTTGGCGACGAGAGTATCTTGAAGAAGCGTCCAACTCCATTGAAGACGCTCACTCCAACGCAAAAAGCGAACCTTCGGTGTCTCGTGGCGACGTGGCTGGCGAGTAGTCAGCGGTCGTATAGTATGGTCAAAGACGAGGGATTCATTCAGCTGCTCCAGTTCGTTGGCAAGTTGTGTGGAATCGACATTAAGATGGACGGCCGCACGACAATCACAATACAAGTCCAGGATATTGCTGAACGATTCTCAAAGCAAGGATCGCGGCGGACTCCGACTTCTGCAGTGTCACAATCGACGTTTGGACGGACGGTGCTATGAGAAGCTACATTTCGCTCTCACTGCATTATCTCGAGGCCAACTTCACCATGAACAGCTGGACATTGGAAGTCCTTCCATTTCCAGGCAAGCACACAGGCGACTTGATCCACGAAGCGCTTGAAGGTGGAAGGCAGGAAGCTGAAGAAGGAGTGTTGTGTGCGCCTTGTCCGTGATGAGGCGTCAAATGGGAAGGCGGCAGCAACGAAACTTGGTGTTCCGCAATTCTCGTGCATCGCACACGACCTACATCTTGTCGACGGCGGCACGATGGTGATAAAGAAAGGCAAAGCGACTGCTCCTGAAGTGGCTGCAGCGCTCGCGTCAGAAGCGCGTGAAGCACAGTCCGTGATTGCGTTCACCACAGTACAGTCGGCATCGGATGCTGTCGATCCCGATCCCTCATCCAGCCTCGAGCAAGAAGCCACAACCAACGCTGATCTCGAAGATGCAGTGTTCCGACTTCAAGAGCAAGCTTGTTCTGATGTCGACGACGCATGCCTCCAGTTTCTCACGCATGATGACCAAAAAGAAATGGAGTCGATGCGGCAAACTGTGTAAGTCTTCCGCGATCTTGCAGTGTACTTCAACAAGTCAGCTGATGGTAAATTCCGAGTCAACGCCATGATCAAGTAGACGAACCCTGAAAAGAAGGGAGGCTCGATACCGATTGCCCGACACGTTGGAACAGCACGTACAATATGCTCTCGCGATTTGAAGAACACGAGGTTGCCCTCCGCGCATTCTTTTTATACATCACGGTGCAACCAGCGGGACACAAGGAGTTAAAGGGTATGAAGCTTCGCGCACCAAGGGACGACGAGTGGGTAGCGATGAAGTGCCTGTTGCTTCTACTCAACCCATTTCATTTGCTACCGATGAGCTGGAAGGCAGCAGCGCCCCGGCTCCCTCGATTGCTTTTCCGGTCTTACGGTGCATCAAGAAGGAGCTCAACAATGAGCATTTGTTTGGCGAAGAAATGCGCAAGCGGCGACATCTCGATTTCTACGAGCCACTTCTCAAGCTGATGAATGGAGTTCGAAGGGCAATGGCAAAACTCTTCCACAACAGTTTCGCTATCGTCGAAGATGAGATGATTTGGATTTCAATCTTGGATTTATGCGTGTGAAGATGAGGCACCTGACCAACGCAGACCGAACAAAAGCTGAGGCAGATCTGCTGGATGCAGCACTAGTGTTGCTCGATCTCAAGTCACAGATAAACACAAGCACTCTCAGCAACGAAGGGGGCGTCAAACGCCTGTCAAGTCTCGTCACAAGTACACTACCATGATCTACAATGAGGGCGAGATCTCACCAGAGCTGGCACGCTCAACTGAGGACGTCCTGGTCGCTGTGTTGAAGCGATAATGTGCCGCCGAGTTTGATCAATACCTGGAAGACGCGCGATCGTCCGGGCCGTATGTCGACCCACTCGAGTGGTGGAGGCTGCACGCACACAAGTTCCCTATTTTATCGGTCTTCGCGAGAAAGTGGCTATCGTGCGTTGCCACGTCGGCTCCTTCAGAGCGTGCATTTTCAACTGGAGTAACATTGTGACTGCCAAACGCTGCTCGCTGCCTTCACCGAGCGTTCGAAACAGTGTCTTCCTTGCTGAGAACCTGTATTTCGAGCAGCGGATGAAGAAAGAGAAGGATCGCAAGGCGCGAGAGCTCCAGAAGAAGAAAGTGCTTTACCCACTCGATGAAATTTCTGACGAAGAGATCGAGGTTCCTGCCGCTGATGGCACGTTGATAGATGAGTACAGTTATAGTTGTCATTTATTATTCATTCATCTGCTCCACTGCATGCTTTGTTTTGAGGTGACAGGCCCAGCATCGAACACGGTGCAGTGGTGCGTGTTGGCTTTCGAGGACATCCAGAATTCATATAGCCAGCGATTGTACCGTACTGGGCACGGCTACGCCGCACAGAAGGATATTTCTGTCCACTCTCCTGTTTCCGGACCAGTATTTCCACGGCGTTCGCTGGTGGCCTCGTCATTGAAGGCTCCAAACTCATCAATCCACAATTGTGCATATTTTAGGAACGAGAAAGAAATGCGCTAATGAGTTTCCCAACTGCAGTATAAATATTTCGATGAATGATTCTCATGGCCCCCTTGAAGGGGTCACTACCACACTAATGGACAGATGTGCGTTGCGGTGCGCCATCCCAGTAACTATCGTGGTTCATAATGCCAATGATGCCCATTCTTGCCGTCGACCAACGACTTGTGAACCTCGCTAGATGGTGACGCGCTGATCGAAACTTGTGAATGCGTATTCAGCGTCCCTACGTGCAGTACACACAGTTCATAGTGGCCAAGCTCTTCAACCTGCCTACGCTAAGTGCTCGAAGTTTGCTCCGATCAAGTGACAATGTGTAATTTTGACCACGTTAGTGAGCAACTAGCACCAAAGCTTACGGAAGCTCCTCTGTGTCCGGAAATGAACCCACTTTGCATCCATCGGTGTCTGGGACTGGCGCTAGCATATCCGCATCTTCTGTCTCTGATTGAGCAGTGGAAATGTTCTCCTTTGATTCACCAACGTGGATCAGAGGGCACGTCCCGGTACAATGCTCATGAAACGCCGCGCAAAGTCCGTCGATTTCGCGTTGCTGATCACTGATCCTGCCTTCCAATGCCCTCAATGTCGGCCATAAGTCTGGTCTCACGCTGGTTGGCAGTACGTAAGCCAATAGCAGTTGCTTGAACTCTTGGCGACCCCAGTCTTCTCGTTCGTCGGGCTCTCGCCTAACGTCGATGTGATGCATCCTCACTTGTTGATGTGAAGACGTTCCGAATGGTAGCTGTGCGACTCGGAACGTTTGCGACTCTCACAGCCTGGACTCACAGGCTGTGAGAGAGGCTGATAAGAACCCATGACGGTGTTACAAACAGACGAGTGAATTGTTGGACTGCAAGTGGTTGCGAGTTGAAACCCCTTGCAATTGCAAGTGGTGCGAGTTGATTGGCTTGTGCATGACTATCTGCAAGTTGGGTAATAGTTGACAGGCCTAATGTGAAGATGTTGCCAGTCCGCCCTAAGAGCATGACCACCGGTTGGACGTATTCCGAGTTTCAACTCAGGCCTTTGAGACCTGAATCTTAGGATAAAACTGGGATTTGAGAGTCATTGTCCACCAAGAAGACTTGGCCCAGGACAACAAGAAATTTTACCCAATCAGCGTGCTGTTCCCAAGAACAAATCTGAGGGGAAGAACACACACAGAACTGCAAACAAAAGTACGAAATGGAGGGCGCGCGAAACGCAGATGCACAGCTCAATGGCGGCTTTATCAACATCGCAGACGACTCCGACGATGAGTACTACGTACCGAAGCACGAAGAGAAGAAGCGGAAGCGCACGTGGGGCGGTTCAAAGAAAGGAAAAGCTCCAAATGCGGAGAGGAATCGCGAGGCGGCAGCTGAGCGTTTGAAAGCTGACTATTTCGGGCCCAATCCCACCTATAACGCACGTACGTAATCTTGTGCGAACTCGCGATTATTGGTGTTGCTGACTTGTATCTTGCCCCGAAAAAGGAGCCTTTCGGCGCAGGCTACTATTGTTTGATGAACGACATCTGGACGGATCGCAGAGCAAGGAGCTATATGAGTCTTACGATTCATTTTGTGGATGAACAGTTCCGCACCCACCACAAGCTACTTGGTGTGGCCCATTTCCCCGGTAAGCACGATGGATCTCGCGTCAGTGCAAAGCTAATCGAACTCCTCGATAGCTGGAATCTCGACAAGAACAAGTGTGCGATGTTGCTCCGAGATGAAGCAGGAAATGCAGTCCGAGGAGCCAGATACGCCGGACTCCGAAGCATGCCGTGCATTGCGCACTTGCTGCAACTCGTTCTCGCTGGCGCTCTCATGCGCGCGCGCAAACCGGCTATTGGCAACCAGAGGTCGACACGGAAGGGCACCAAAACGAAAACGCCTGTCACAGTCGCCACGACCACCACGACCGCCGTACCCGCCACGTCTGTCACGACGACTACACGCACAACAGGCACGGCATCACTAGGGTTAACCCGCAGCCAGCCGCATTGACGAAGAGATCAGTGAAGACTTGGAAACCGACAACGACGATGATGTGGCCGACAATGTCGTTGATTACTAAGCTATCCAGCAGGTCCGTTATTGTGTGCGAACCGAAGTCGACAAACACATCGAAGCAACCGCTACCAGGACTGAGAAGACAGCCCTAGACGCAATCCGAGCCAAGGTAGCGCAGTTTCGGCGCATCGCTACGTATTTCCATAGGTCCCCCAAGGCAAAGTATCACTTCTGGCGCACGCAACAAGCCAAGGCTAGAAAGGTGCTCAACCTGAAACTCGATTGTCCGACGAGATGGAGCAGTACACACGAAATGCTGGCTCGGTTCGAGGAAGTGAAGACTGACGTGTGGTGCTTTTTTGCCTTTCTCGCGACAAACGCCGGTATGATTGAGTTCGAAGACGCAGCCATCACAGCGGCAGATAAACGAGCTCTCGAGGAGTGGTTCTACATAAGATGTTTGTGCCGACTGCTCCAGCCGTTTGCCGACGTGACAAAGCAATTGTCCAGCGAGCAATACCCGACTTTCATCATGGCATTTCCGTACTTACGCATGATCGAAGAGTATCTCGAACGTACCAACCTATTCGAGGACGACCACGCAGAGGTGGCTGCAGAGCCATTTGCCGGGCGTGTTCTCGAGGATATGCAAAGCGTGCGAGAGGCCATACTTGAGCTCTTCACGGAGCGCTTCAAGGGCTTGGATCGAGACCTCATATGGGTCCCGTTACTGGACCCCTCGTCTCGTCGACATGAATTACCTCAAGCCCGACGAATTTGATCGAGCGGGCGATCTTCTCGTGCACGCGATGCTTGAGATCGATAACGAGCAGGCTCCATCATCTCCTCCTCCGGTATCTGTTAGTCTAGCATTCTTCTCACCGCCGCGCCACACACAAGACATCTTGCATCGACAAGTTTGACGCCCATCTGCACGGAACAACTGCACCTGTCGAAACAGTACTACGACCGGAGTGAAGATCGACGGGCTCTCCCCACTTATCAGTACACATGATATATCAATTCGTACTTAAAGTAAACCAAAAGGTACATTCGTACTTAAATGAATATGAACTGTGTTATTATCCATCCCTCAACACAAAGTCTCGGGGTGCATCGACTTCAAGTCGATGGCTACGACTGGTGCTTGATGATAGCTGTCACGAAGCCCTTGAAGAGCTGCTCTACAGATGCGCCCGGACGGAAGAACCAGCTGCGCCACATGCATTCATCCACGATTGCACAGGTCTGTTCGATTGTCACCGTCCCGCGCATCGCCTGTACAGTCGCAGTTAAGTTTCACGTAGCAGCAATTCATGGCACACACAGCAACTCACCTTGATCTTGGATTTCAACTTGGCTTCCCAACAGCCCTCAATGCCGTTAGTATGAGCCCCTGTCTTCGGGTCCACGAAGTGCTTCGAATGGTTCACCCAAGTGTGGGTGTAGTTCATGTCCAGCAGCTCCTTGTTGTTGGCGAGTGTGTGTCGCTCGTTAGTCGACACGTACGATCCGAACTTGTCGCTCATAATGTGGGTCCTACACACGTACGTCCGCAAAAAGACACCACAGTTAGCTGAGCCCGTTAGATGCAAGGGAGGAAACGTACTCTGGAAGGATCGTGTTCTTGATAACCTCAATGAGGAGAGACTTCGTGCGGTCCGTGAAGGTCACCACAGCAAACCATTTCTTTGATGTACGGTCAAATCCCCCGAAAACCCAGAAGTCATCGTGCCGCTTGCCACGATTGTACTTGGCTTTCTTGGCCAGCGAGGTCTCGTCGATCTCAACGACATGACCACGGCCGCCCACCTGGCATAACATAATAGAGTTACTCAGCAGGCCACTTTCTAGTTCGCGGAGCTGATTTGCGCACCTTGAGATCGACACCGATCATCTCCTTAGAACAGACTCCGCGACAAATGTCATACCACTCGGTGATAGCCTTCTGTGACGCCTTGACGTAGTCACGCACTCTCGTCGCCGGTACTCCAGTAGCGAAGTAGAAAAGGATGATGACCAGCTTGGAAAGAGGCAGCTTAGAGTGAAAAAAGACACTGCCCGTTCGCACGGAGAGCGCCCGCCTGCACGTGGCTCGATTGCAGCGCCAACGGACAGGATTCACGCACAAAGTCATCGGGTGCGCGCATTGCGGGCAGAGCATTTGCGGCCTCAGTAGTCCAATACGAAAGAGGTACTGTACCGTAGCGACCTCGTTCCCACTCGCGCACGCACCCATCACTTCATTGTGCGTGAAAGAACCCGTCGCAGATACGTCATACTCATATCCAGAGGCGGTCGGAGAGGCGGGAAATGCGTACTCATTCATCATTTTGGAGCGCGTGGGAGGAAGGAAGGAGCGGTTTGAAATCCAAGCTCAAATAGGCGGGAACTGGAGTGCTACGCTACAGTTATTTTTCACTTAAGTACGATTAGTTATTTAACGTGATGTGTACTGATAAGTGGGGAGAGCCGATCGACGCGCGGCTTGCAAAGCCGAAGCCTTCACATACCTCGGCATCGCCCGGAAGAAGCCAAAAGAGCTACCGCTGGCGTGGTGGGCGGAAAATAAACATCGCTTCCCAATAATCACTAAAGTCGCTCAGAAGTGGCTGGGGTGCGTAGCAACCTCAATACCTTCCGAGCGAGCATTTTCAACTGGAGGGAACATTGTCACAATCAAGTGAGCCGCCCTTATCCCTGACATGGTAGAGAATCTAGTTCTTCTCGCCCATAACTTGTAGAAAGCATCGCGGCGCATGCGGGCGCTCCGACGTGCACTGCATATTGTGGGTACAATGTGTCACGCAATACTGACGGCACGTTGAAGATATGAAGAACTTCCCGCATCTGGTTCCACCCACCAGCTGCTCGAAGTAGCCAATAGGTAAAGGAGTAGTGTGCATATCTTTACATATGTTTACGATAGGTAGGACATGGATATGTTTACGGTAGGTAGGACATG
>JAADVZ010001038.1:0-10451 GCA_023335925.1 Pythium phragmitis | reverse complement strand
CGTTGGGCAGCGTCGGCAGCTGTGACCGCGAGGTCTCGTCGTCTGTCGGGGCCGTGATCGTCACGTCGGCGTGGATCGAGAGGTCGCGGAACCGCACTTCCATGCGCGGCACGTGGCGGCCCAGCGCCGTCGCCATCTTGGACGCGACGTGGGAATGGAGAGCACGCGAGCCGCCGCTCGTGAGCAAGCTCAGCGCCGACGGCGGGGTGTCACCACGGGGAGTATCACCCATTTCAATCTACTCAATAGCTTCTTGTTTGGCGAGGTCAATTGGGAACTGAGGATTTTTGGATCCTCTGGATGCTGTCCAGAGGCTCCTCTGGGCATTGATCCAGAGAACAGGGGGGACTTTCTTCGCGTCAGATGCACGTGGTGCTCCCATCGTGCATAAGTTCTTTCTCTGATGTGTGTCGAAGCGACGTTACTTCTCATCCCCTGTTAGGCATCGCGCTGAAGGTTGCCATCAACAGCTGAGATGCACCATTGTAGACCCCTTAAATCACATACCCCGTGTATTTGTTTCTCATCTTCATCATGTATCAATACAATTGTACCTGCATCATATAATATTAGGGGGATAAATGCTGAATACCTCCGATCAATCAGAAGGAACAAAGTGTCATGTTAAGTTTCGTTTGCAATGGCTGTTGAAGTTGCTGATCGACAGATTACGCCAAAACATCGTTTTGGAAGATGTGATTGCGCCACACAGACATCGTGGCCCATCTGACATTCAACCCTTGTTTTTTAATTCGTAGAAAAAAGGATTTTTGACCGTCAAAATTGGATCTATGGCTACAGTAATCGAACATTTCGAACACAAAGAAGATAAGCACAACTAACAGATAACGATTTGGGACTATTTCTCGCACTGGGAAACATGGACGACGACGCCGCGCCGACGCACGTGATTGACCACGTCTTCCTGGGCTCCAAGGCGCACGCGCGGGACCGCGAGCAGTTGCTTAAGCTCAAGATCACTCACATCCTCAATGTGCGTTGGCGCTGGCTCATGACTCTGTCTACACGGGAAGAAAACTGACTCCATACTTCTAGGTGACGCCTTCCAAGAACGTCGACCCGAGTGCAGGAGTGCCCAATTTCTTTGAAAAGGACAAGCTCTTTGAGTACCGCCGCTGCGCAGTCTTTGACAACAAAGCCGAAGACATCTCTGGTGCACTCGAAGGCTGCGTGGCGTTTATCGAGCAAGCGAAATTCTATGGTGAGTCTCCCCGCTGGTGTCCTCATTTCCCCCACGCTTGTGGAAACGAACTTGCGCTAACAGTCGCGTCGCCAAGCGGCCTTTCCGTTTACGCCTCTACGTCCTCTGTGACACAAACACAGGTCGCGTATTCGTGCACTGCAGCAAGGGTGTGAGTCGGTCCGTGTCCATGGTGCTCGCGTACCTCATCAAGATCCATGCCATGACGTATCACGACGCGCTGCAGCTCGTGCAGGCCAAGCGCAGCATTGCCCAGCCAAATCCGAGTTTTGAGAAGCAGCTCGTCGCGTATGCAGCGCGCTTGGAACGGCTGCGTAGACGCAAGGCAATGGAGGATGGCAAGAAGAACACGCCCACTGTCGGTGCTGGTCCAAGCGTCCGAGCGCCGGCAAAAGCCGAAGCGATCGGCCCGCAGCTGCCACCGCATCTCAGGAAGCGGCAACTCGATGCAATGGAAAAAGACGCCTCGGTGGAGCAGAAGGATGGAAGCGAAGAAGAGTTGAACGTGGAGGAGGAGGAGGCACACGAGTCGTCGGCGGACGCGATGTGCCCAGCGTTGCCATCCCATCTAAAACGAAAACACGAGGACGAAGAAGCAGGAGCCAGAAAGAAGCGAGCGGGACCGATGATTGGACCTGCTCGTCCGCCGAGTGCTCCATCCAGCAAAGGCGACACGTCGTGAGGTGGGTGGAGGAACGACCTGTGATCTGGGAGCTCTGCTTTTTGGTCTGTGGGGCGTGTTGACAGTGTTTTCTCGTAATAGAGAGAGCGTTGAACTCTTTCGGCCGGATGGAAGTCTTCGTCATCATGAACATCTCTGTTTATGCGTGTCTGTCAGGCGCTTCCTCCCCGACCACTGGAAAGGGTGCGACGGTTCGCGACAAGACGGCTCACTTCAACCTTGGTTTAGATCTCTTGAGCATATACTCCCACAAGGAGGGGATCTATCCACGCGACGGCAAAGCGGGCAATGGGCGGTCGCTTCTCCCACGTCCACTACCGTGCGCAAGATGCCGTCGTCGTCGCCCACTTCCAGCTACTCACGCAAGTCTGGGGGCTCGCCGAGATCGAACTGCTCTCGCACAAGCTGCGGCGCCTCTCGTTCAATTTTTGCCTCACGCACGACCAGTTCGCCGAGTGGCTCGCGCTCCACCATACTGCTACCACAGGACTATTCCATGCAATGCTCCACACCTGGTTCACGACGTTCAAGAATACCAACGCCAGCACAGTCGTGAACGGGCTCGAGATCCTCAGTGCGCTTGCGATCGCCAGTAGCGACGGGAAACTCGTGGACAAGTTGAGCGCTGTGTTCGACATTTTCGATTTCGACGAATCTCATCTCATCACGTTTGATGAGCTCAACATCTTGATCAAGTGCGTCGTACGTGGGCTCTCCAAGCTCACGGTTGGGCTCGGACCTCGCCTGGTCAGCGTGTGCCCCATGGCTGAGGTCACGGCACTGGCTCACCAGTGCTTTTGCCATTGCGACCTCGATCGCGAAGACGATCTCCCGCGTGAGCGTTTCATTACGTGGGTCAAGCAAACGCCCAAGCTCGTGAATTTGATGCGGTGCTTTGTGCGTCGCGAATTTATTACGAAGGAAGACGCCGCGATGACGATCCAGCGGTGTGCACGCGGCATGCTCGGCCGCCGACTCGCGGCCGAGATCCGGCTTGCCAAGCAACTGGAGATGGACCAAGAAGTGCATCAGGCCGCGCAGACCATCCGGGACGCGGTCGTGACAAGGAAGAAGAGACGCGACTCCTTACGCAAGATGAAGATTGAGCGGTTCGCGCACCACGGTGCGCTCTACACGTTTGGCTCGAACACGCGCGCGCAGCTCGGCCATGCAATGCTGGAGGTTCCGGCAAGCAAGGACGACCAGCAGCTCCTCGCGGCGCCTTTGTTGGTATCCTTCTTCAAGAACAATGAGCTGCGGGTCGTCGATGGAGGGATCAGCAGCGTCCATGCCGCAGTGGTCGTGTCGAACGGAGACATGTTTACGTGGGGTAGTGGCGTACCCGGGTCCTTTGGCTTTCTCCCGCGTCGCCAAGAGGAAGTCGCACTCGTCCGCAAGTCGCCCACGCGCGTGCAAGACCTCGAGGACGCGCAAATCACAGCGTGTGCGTTGGGAGACCACCACTCGGTTGCATTGAGTGAGAGCGGCGTCGTGTACACGTGGGGGGCCGGGTCTTTTGGCCAGTTGGGCCATGGTGACTTCCGCGTCGACAGTCACGACATCTTCAAGCAGCAATTTGATCAGCATATCGGCAAGGAGTACCCGCTCGTGGATCTGCCGCTCCAGATTGATCGCAGTTTTTTCGAGGAGATGCGCGTGCTCCAGATCGCCTGCGGATACTACTTCACGGTGGCTCTTTGTGAGGACGGTAGCGTGTTCACTTGGGGCGACGGCTCAGACGGTCAGTTGGGATTGGGCTACAGCGATCACTTTCAGGTCGGGTTCCTGGATACGCATCTCCATGGCAGTAGTTTTGTATATATGCACTCGCCGAGTCGCGTGAACGAGCTGAAGGAACCTATCGGAAGCATCGCCGTCGGAGGCAACCACGTGTTCGCCGTGGCGCGCGACCATAAGAACGTCTACGAGTGGGGCGCGTGGTATCGCCGAGGTGCAGACACGCAAGAATCCACGTTCAGCCCTCAGCGGAATGATCACCTGAGCTCGCTGCGTGTGTCCCGGATCGCCACGGGCAAAGAACACTCGCTTGCGATTGCGGCCCGCGTCCAGTTTAAGCTCTCTATGGAAGATCGAGCCAACCCAGCAGTTGCTGGGACGAGTGTTGACGCCTTTGGACTCTGCGCGTGCTTTGGAGCCATGCCTGTGAGCCTCACACGGTCGCTCACTGGCGCACTCTTTGTATATGGAGGCAGTAGCGCAGCTGTCCCAACGTCTCGGTCCTCCGGCACCGAATTGTCGGGCACCGCGATTGCCGCCATGCTCACATCCACTGTATTCCAGCGAAAAGACTCGCACATTCGTTCGAGCCTCTCGGGGTGCACGGGCAAGATTGTGTTTCTCGAGCGCAGCATGTGGACGGGCCACTGGATCTTGGTGCCAACTGTCACTGGTGGTGGGATCTCAGCATCGCCGTACGCCAAGACACTTCTGGAAATCCCGTGTGTCCCTGCAGCGTTTGGTGTACCACTGAATGAGACCGGAGTCACAGCCAAGGTCTGGTACTCGCCGGAACGACTGCCATCGCTTCGCCTCTATGTTCGACCCGACGAAGTCGTGGGCCGCATCGTCGTGCTCGAGTTTGACGCCGACGACATCACGTTTGAGTCGGACGATCTCGAGCTGAGTGAAATGATTACGCTCATCATGATTTCGCTCGTGGAAAAAGTCAAAGACGCGCAGGAATGCGGTGCCGCGGCCGTGGCCATCATCTTTGACTTCTTGGATGCCGAAGCATTTCCGCTAGAGGCCTCGGAAGACGAGGATTTTGAGTTTACGATTCCCGTCGCCATGATCAAAAAGGGATTGCACGGCGAGCTGCTGCTGGAACAGATTGTCGCGTCGTCTTTTTCCAAGGCTACGTACGCGGCCCTGTGCCAGCGGGATGACATTCTCGGCAAACAGGTAACGTCAGAGCTGGTCTGTCTGTGGTTCTCGGGTGGAGTTGACCATTCACTTCTGCGGTTTGAGCAGATTCTGACAGCGCAGAAGAATGGCGCCAAGGCCGTTGTTGTGGCCCAGAACCGCATTGATCAGCACCCCACACGAGTACGTAGCGGCGGTTCACCGTCCAGTTGTATGGGGCCATGAAATACTGACAGTTGCCTATGAACTCGTCAGTTACGGAGAGCAATCTTTGAGGTTGGGACAGCAAAAGCATCGGAAGCGACCGGCGTCAAGATCCCTGTCGTCATGGTGCCATTCGAGACGGGCGAACAGATCAAGCAAACCATGAGTGGCGTGCACATTGACGACACCCTCGCAGAGGTCGGTCTGGGTGGATTTGGTGTGTTGTACGCGTGGGGGTACGGCGAGAACGGACGCCTGGGGCTCGGTGATATCGAGAACGACGCTGTGTTCGAGACAGGCTTTGACGGCGCGCGCCAGACCCACTACCAATTCGTATCGAAAGCAGAGGTTGTACCTTCACTCTTGTACAAGCAAGTCACCCACATCGCGTGCGGCGAGGAGCACTCGGCAGCGGTATCAGGTACTGTAAGACAAGGTGATGTATTCTTGATATCAGTGTGGGCTGACAGTGAGCTACTCCTGATGCTTAGCCGACGGTGTTTTCTATACATGGGGCAGTGGCCGCGACGGGAAACTCGGTAATGGCGGCGAGAACGATGAGTTCACGCCGTACCCCGTGGAGGCGCTCGCTTCGGTGCGCGTCACCAAGGCCGTGTGCGGACCAAACCAAACGGTGCGTGGTTGAAGTTGATCATCTCACCTTGATTTACAACTAACTTCATATGGAACCTTGTTCTGCGATTAGTTTGTGATCACACAGATCCCGTCTGCAACTGGCAGTGTCCCTAGATAGAAATCAAATTAGGGACCATATTGTCCCTTGTTTGGTATAAATAAGTGATGGTCTTTGTCTACAAGTGATGGTCTCTGGGCTGTTGGTCTCCCCCCTTCGAGTGCCGTCGCCACACGTCAGGGAAACCACCAACTTTTCTCGAGCCATTTCTCCCAGGCGATCAAGTGACGAAGCAATATCCATCCCATGGCGCGTGGAGGCGGCAAGAAGAAGGGACGTCGCGGCGACGACTCGTCCGATGATGACGTGAACGTACCGCTACCGGGTGCGGCTTCCGCGAAGGCCGAGGTGGCCGAGCCGGCGGCCTCGGGGAAGAAGGGCAAGAAGGGCAAGGACAAGGGCGGCAAGAAGCAAGCCGTGGAGGACCACGAGGAGGCTCCCGCAGCGGTCGAGGATGAGGTAGATCCGTACGAGCAGGTCGCGTCCTCTGTGGGTAAGAAGAAGAACAAGAAGGACAAGAAGAAGAACAACCGCTTTGCGGTCGAAAGTGACGACGACGACGAATCCAAGGCCGACGCGAATGGCGCTGAGGAAGACGACGCCGAGGAGGAGGATCCGTATGCTCAGGTCGCGGCAAGTGTGAGCGTCAAGAAGAACAAGAAGAAAGACAAGAAGAAGGTCGCGTTCACGGCGGCGGACGAAGAGGAGGAGGAGGAAGAAGAAGCGGATCCGTACGAGCAGATCGCGAACGCCAAGAAGAGCAAGAAGAAGGACAAGAAGAGCAAACAGAAGAAGCAGGCGTTTGTCGCGTCCGACAGCGAAGAAGAGAATGAGGAGCAGGAGGACGAAGAAGAGGAGGAGAAGGCGGAGGAAGTCGTCGTTGAAGAGCCTCCTCAAGACAAGAAGAAGAAGAAGAAGGATGCTCAGCCCGCCGCCGCTGCCGAGAGTACGGACGACAAGAAGAAGAAGAGCAAGAAGAAGAAGATCGCAGCGGATCTCTTCTTTGATCCGGATCCGGAGGAGGGCGGCGAGGAGCAAGAGGAGGCAGCGACCGAGAAGAAGGACAAGAAGAAGAAGAAGAAGTCCAAGCTTCCGTTTGACAATGACGGTGACGAAGAAAATGGCTCCGACGAAGAGGGCAAGAAGAAGAAGAAAGACAAGGACGGTAAGCGACTGAGCAACAAGGACCGCAAGCGTCTCAAGGAAGAGCAGGAGCGGTTGGAACGGGAAGAAGAGTACCACCGCGCTGCGAACCCGATGGATGGCCAGCAGTTTGCCGTGTCCCAGCAGGCGTTTACGCAGGACTCAACGTGGGAGAACGCCACGGATATCCATATCGACAACTTCACGATCAATGCGCACAACAAAGTGCTGTTTGAGAATGCATCTCTGCACATCAACGCTGGTGGCAAGTACGGCTTGGTCGGTCCGAACGGTCAAGGTAAGACCACGTTGCTGAAAATGATTGCGCTGGGCGAATTGAAGATCCCGCCCAAGATCGACTGCCTGTACGTCGAGCAGGAAGTCGTCGCCGACGACACGCGGGCGGTCGATGCGGTGCTCAAGGCCGATGCCGAACGGTGGGCGCTCCTCGAGGAAGAAAAACACTTGCTAGCTGAGCTCGAAACGAAGCAGGATGCGGCGTTGGACGAGCGACTGAACGAAGTGTACGAGCAGCTGTCGACGATGAATGCATCTGCGGCGGAAGCGCGCGCGCGTCGTATTCTGCACGGTCTCGGATTCGATCCCGACATGCAAGAGAAAGTCACCAAGGATTTCTCGGGTGGGTGGCGCATGCGTATCTCGCTGGCAAAGGCCCTGTACGTGGAGCCGACGCTGCTCATGCTGGATGAACCGACCAACCACTTGGACTTGAACGCTGTCATCTGGCTTGATGATTACTTGCAAAAGTGGAAGAAGACACTGCTCGTCGTGTCGCACGACGCCGATTTCCTCAACAGCGTGTGTACGGAGGTGCTGCACTTGGAGATGCGCAAGATCGCGCACTACAAGGGTAACTACGATACATTCCGTGATATGGAGAAGACCAAGCGGAAACAGGCTGAGAAGGCGTGGGAGAAGCAACAAAAGCAACTCAAGAACCTCAAGGCGTCGGGTAACTCGTCGAAAAAGGCTACGGAGATTGTCAAGAAGAAGCGCGAACCTGGTGCGCGTGCGTCCAAGAGTAAATCGCTGGCCGATGAGCAGACCAAGGCCGAAGCAGGACCTCAGCAACTTCTGGAACGACCGAAGGACTATATCGTCAAGTTTAGCTTTCCAGAAACGACGTACGTACCGCCGCCGATTCTCGAGGTGCGCGAAGCTAGCTTCCGCTACGGAGACTCAGGTCCATACCTGTTCAAGAATTCCGACTTTGGTATCGACACCAAATCACGAGTCTGTATCGTGGGACCAAACGGTGTGGGCAAATCGACGTTGCTTAAGATGATTACGGGCGAAGTGCGCGTCGTCGAAGGCGAGGTGCGCCGCAACCCGCGTGTGCGTATTGGCGTGTACAACCAGCACTTCGTGGACAAGTTGCCCATGGGTGAGACCCCCGTGGAGTACTTGCGGCGTCTCTTTCAAAATGAAACCTACCAGAGCGTGCGCAACCTGCTGGGCAAGGTTGGCCTGGAAGGCCACGCCCACGAGATTAAGAACCGTCAGCTGTCGGGTGGTCAGAAGGCGCGTGTCGTGATCGCCGAGCTCGTGTTGATGCAGCCGCATATCCTCATTCTCGATGAGCCGACCAACAACCTGGATATCGAGTCGATCGACGCTCTGTGTGACGCGATTCGCGAGTTTGACGGTGGTGTTGTGATCGTCACGCACGACGCGCGGTTGATTGAGACGACCGAATGCATCCTGTGGGTGGTCGGTGATCAGGACGTGGTCGAGTACGAAGGCACTTTCCAGGATTACCGCCAGTCGATCTTGGACGATCTCTCGAAGCGTGCCGAGCAGGAAGAGGAGCGATTAAAGGAGAATGCTGTGAAGAAGGCTGAGGCCCGGGCTGCCAAGCTTGGCGCGAGAAACGCGGCAATCACGACCGCGGCGGCTGAGTAAAGTGCGGTGCTTGGATGGACATACACACATACACGAACGGGTGCTCATTCGTGGCAAATGTGAGGTGGCTTTGCTTTTCCCACCTTGTGTATATACAGAGAGAACATGCTCATTATTCTCATCTTTGCTGGTGATCCATATTGAGATTAGTGACATCTCCCTCCCTTTTGTGATTCCCTAGTTCCCTCGTAATAGTGGCATAAACTCTCATTTCGCATATTGGTGCGCAAGCAGTTTATGCATCGATGAACCACACAAGGTTTTCTCACCTCTCAGAACGTATGAAAGCCGGAAACTCAATACATCCATTTAGGTGTAGGGCAGTTCATGAAATGCGGAGCACTGATTGGTTGATACGCGGTTCGCCATGGCTGGACCGAATTGGTTGGTTCTCGGGTTCGCTCGTGGTGGTCGGCGCCGCCCAAACACAAGCTCCCCACCGACCGTAAGCGGCCGTCCCATTCGCCGTGCCAGTGAAGCTCCCACAGAACTTCTCAAGTAGTAAACATGTCTGACAAGGTGCCAGTGACCGTCCGCACGCGCAAGTTCCTGCGCAATGCCCTCCTCGCGCGTCGTCAGATGGTGCGTCCGTCTAAATCGATCGAATGCAATATACGTCGAGGTACTAACCGAGGCGTCTATAATGTGATCCGAACCATTAGCTCGTCGAAGTGATCCACCCGGGCCGCCCGAACGTGCCGAAGGCTGAGCTCCAGGAGAAGGTCGCCAAGGTGCGTTCACGATGGAGCGAATTCATAGAGGAGGGGCGTACGCGAGTGTGCATGGGAGGAGGTCGGCGAGATTGGGGTCAGGGAAAAAGAGAGAGAGAGAGAGGCGCGATCAAGCGAGACGTCGAATGGCTGCACCTGACCGAGACGTGTAAATAGTTTGCGAGCGAGTGCGGCTGCAGCGTGCGAATCATTCGCCAACATACCACAACAGGCATCTATCCGCCGTCGGTTTATAGTCGTTGGCGGCAACTTGCGACGGCGCCATGGTGGACTTAAAGCAGAGGCGACTAAAGACGGAAGACTGTTGGGACTAAACCCTCCACCGACTATCCGTCTTTGATTGATGGGCGAGTCGAGCAGCTCCAGAACAGATCATCATCAATCTCTCTCTCTACCATTCTCCCGGACCGGATCGACTCTTCCATACTCTACTCGCTGCCCCCCCCTCGCGCGTCCCTGTCCACGCACCAGTCCCTCACCATGCTCTTATTTGGACAACCATAGATGTACAAGGTCAAGGACACGACGACGGTCTTCCTCTACGGCTTCCGCACGGCCTTTGGCGGTGGCAAGAGCTCGGGTTTCTGCCTCATCTACGACTCGATCAACGACGCCAAGCGTTTCGAGCCCAAGCACCGCCTCGTGCGCCAGGGTCTCGCTGAGAAGGTCGACACCTCGCGTAAGCAGATCAAGGAGTCGAAGAACCGTGCGCTCAAGCAGCCGCGTGGTGTCGGCCGCCGTATCGCGCGCCACCGCGCCAACAAGGCCAGCAAGTAAGCTCTCTAGCTCTCTTGCAATATGGCGGGATGCGGTCCGCGCCGTGGACGCGTGCCGTAGTTTGGGGGGAAGAAAGCTGTGCAGCGAAATAAACAGCCACTGTTTACTCTTACTCCACTGGTCGCCTTGGATGGGATGAGAGCCGACTTACAGGCCTGTGTCGGCGTGAAAGTGCAAGGGGGGGGGGGGGGT
>JAADVZ010001037.1:0-10468 GCA_023335925.1 Pythium phragmitis | reverse complement strand
TTTCAAGATCATGCACGCGCTATGATTTCCTCCAGTAGTTGCATCTCCTAATAACGAGCAAACGATTAATATGGGTTGTATGAAGACCTTCCATTCCTACGCGCTTGCTACTTGAGGTTCTGTTGCCTGCACTCGGGAAACGTCAGTGACGCCAGAGTACATCAGGCATAGTGCAGTACCTGTACCAGGACACTAGGATCGAGATTTCGAATGTTCGATCTCTCGAGCAGCTCCGTTTCATGTCACAGACCGGAGTCCAGGCCTCCGATTTGTATTTGCTCTTGTACAGGGCAGAAAACAGAAGACATTCGCTCATTTATCGAGATGTATCCAGCTTCGAATAGAGCGCGGTATCTGTGTCTGTGACAAGGGGGAAGCTTGAGTCCCCCTTGGACGCACAGCTCGCTGCTCCGATGAAGGAGCTCGTACGGAAGCTCACTTTGCCATACGCAGCCACACCCACAAGCCCGCCAAGCCATCAAGCCAGCCTCGCTAAACTCCACTCATCATGGCGACCTCCATGGACCAGCAGATCGAGCAGCTCAAGCAGCAGATCGCCGACGGCACCGAGCACACCAAGTCGTACTTGGCGTCGCTGCAGGGCAGCATCGCCGATTACGACAAGAAGCACAAGCTCTCGGATACGGCGTCTACGTACCTCCAAGCCGGGATTGACCAGGCCAACTGGTCCGTAAACGAGCTCAAGGACTTTGGTGCGCGCCTCCAGGACAGCACCAAGGAAGTCTCTGACGAGCTGCTCACAGCTGGCAAGACAGCGCTCGCAAACGTACAGTCGTCTCTTGACAGCATCAAGACCAAGGCGATTGAGTTTGATCAGACGTCCCGCGATACCGCAAGCGCACAAGCGGCGAGCGCCACGTCGTCGCTCGAATCGCTCGTGGACGCCGCGCGTGACCACGGCAACAGCCTGTTTGAGAGCATCTCCAAGTCCTTCGAGAGTCTCCAGTCGCACATTTCGGAAACGGCGATGGCGGCGAGTGACGCTGCAACAAGTGCCGCGCAGACCACGACCGAGAAGGTGGCCGAGACGGACAAGCAGGAGACTGGTGGCGTCGGCGCCGACCTCTACAACAAAGGAGCCGCGCTCGTGAGCCAGGGCGTCGAGTATGTCGCGAGCGCATTCCAGAGCCAGCCCGCGGATAAGACGACGGCCAACAAGCCGTAAACACAGGCAGTTGCCGTAGTGCATGTCTTTCTCCCCTCATGTATCCATCCATCTCTCCTTTCATGCGGCATGTGCCATGAGCGGCATACCTCTATTTTGCGATGCTATCAATTTATTCTCACGGGTTATGCGGCGCGTCACACTTTGCATTTGGATCTAGGCACTTGGATTTTCTATTGGCTCTTGTATAGGGTTTTTCATTCAAATGCTCTTATAGAAATCCGAGAGCTCCAAAGAGCGAGCGAACCCAGACAAGCACGTCCATCATCACTGCCCATCCATCTTCCTTCCTGCACGCAGCGGCACTGGGACGCCATTCCTCAACAAGCCTCCAACCCTCCACACACCCCACCACCTCCACACACACTACTCTATCTCCATCATGTCGGCCTCGGAACAGGAGATCTCGCAGCTCAAGGAGCACATTGCCGAGGGCGCCGAGCAGACCAAGTCGTACTTGGCGTCGCTGCAGACCAAGCTTGGCGAGTACGACGAGCACTACAAGCTCTCGGAGACGGCGTCGTCGTATCTGCAGGCCGGCATTGACCGCGCGCACTCATCGGTCGATGAGCTCAAGGCCCTGGGCGCGACGCTATCGCACTCGACCAAGGAAACGTCGGACGCGTGGGTAGTCTCGGCCAAGGCCTCGCTCGCCAAGGTGCAGACGTCGCTTGAGGACCTCAAGCTCAAGGCCAGCGACTATGACCAGCGCGCCAAGACGGCACTCACGACGACCATGTCCTCGACTAGCGGCGCGATTGGAACCTCGATTGAGCACATTGTGACATCGACGCGTCAGACTGCCATGAGCGGCATTGCGCAGATCTCGGCCACGATCGAAAGCATCCAGACGTCGATTACCGAGAGCGCGACGGCCGCCGGCGCGAGCGCGTTTGCGTTCACGGGCTCGGTCATTAAAAAGGCCGAAGAAGTCGATGAGAAGCTCGGCCTGAGCGGTACGGTAACGAACGCAGCCACGCTTGTCACGGGCAAAGTCACGGAACTCGACAAGCAGTATGGCGTCTCGGAAAAGGCCATGGCGGTCGACGAGAAAGTGAGCGGTGGTCTCGGCGTGAGTCTGCTCGGCAAGGGCGCCGACCTCATGCACCAGGGCGTCGACTACTTGACCAGCACGATCCAAAGCGCCAAGGCCGCGGCCGAGAAGAAGGAGTAAGGCCGAGAAGGCAGTTTCAGGTTGACCCGACCCATTTGAATAGGAAAAGAACTTTCGATGTTGCACGCCGTCTCTCTTGCTGTATATGGGACAGTTTGGATTCTCCTGCCGCCGGGTCGCATCTCAGGCATGAAAGGGAAAAGCACCCCAACGGTGGTGTTCGCTCTGTTGTTTTTCCCATAGAAAAAGGCGTCTCGAAAGGAAGGTCTGTGGGACGAGGCTCGAGGATTCACCCATACTGGACCCCATAGAGACCTCCTCGCGATCGTGCCGTTGGAAAAACGTGGCCATCCCGTCCAAGGCAGCAGCACCTGCTTGACTCACTTGCGAATTCGCAGCCTGCTTCACACACTCGCAACCTCCAGTTTTTCCCCCAAGTCTACAACAGCATCCCCACAGAGCAGCCATGACGGACGTGCACCAGCAGCTTGACCACCTCAAGCACCAGATCGACACGGGCGCCGAGGAGACCAAGCTGTACCTCGACAAGCTCAAGAAGAAGGTCGAAGAGTACGACGCCGAGCACAAGCTCTCGGAGACGGCGTCGTCGTACTTGCAGTCTGGTATTGACACGGCCAGCTCGTCGGTCGACGAGCTCAAGCACATTGGCTCGCAGCTTCACAAGCAGTCCAAGTCGGCGTCAAACGAGACGATTCAGACGGCCCAGCATGCGCTCGGCAAGGTCAAGGACTCGCTCGATGGACTCCAGCACAAGGCTCGTGAGTACGACCGCAAGTTTGCGTCGAGCAGCTCGACCGGTGGCAGCATGTCCGAGGGCATCGAGACAGTCGTGAACACGGCGCGCCAGCGCACGACTGACGCCATTGAGATGGCCAACGAGCAGGCCATGCGGGTTGTGGAGCTGGTCCAGAACGTCGCTGGCAGCGCCGCCCACGGCGCCAAGCAGGCGGCCAGCTGTGCCGCGAGCACGGCGCAGCATGCGACGAGCGGTGTCACCCACACGGCCAAGGTCGCGACCGGCGAGGCCGTCAAGGCCGCCGAGATGGTCGATGAGAAGCTCGGTGTCATGCCCAAGGTTACGAGCGCAGTCACGGGTGTCACGGACAAGGTCAAGAACTTGGACAAGCGCATGCACGTGACCGAGACGGCCGTCAAGATAGACTCGAAGATTACTGGTGGCTTGGCGGCCAATCTGGTCCACAAGGGCGTCGAGATGGTCCAGGAATCGATTGAGTATGTGACCGAGACGCTCCAGCAGGCCAAGCTCGCGGCCAACAAGTCGCCGACGGCTCAAATGGCGGAAGAGCGTGTGTCCGGGGCGGCCCAGCAAGTGTCGGATACGACGGGCATGGTCCAGGACAAGGCGATGCAGGCCAAGGACACAGCTACGGGAATGGCGGGTCAAGCGAAGGACACAGCTACGGGCATGGCGGGTCAGGCTGGCGACATGGCGTCGGATCGTATGCAGCAGGCCAAGGAAGGTGCGCAGCACGTGGCTGGCCAGACCATGCAGAAGGGCCAGCAGATGAAGGAAGGTGCCAAAGACATGGGGTCACAGGCTGTGGAGCAGGGCCAGCAGATGAAGGAAGGTGTCAAGGAGAAGGGTTCGCAGGCGATGGAAGGCGCCAAGAACATGGGCTCGCAAGCCATGGAGCAAGGGCAGCAAATGAAGGAAGGTGCCAAGGAGAAGGGCTCGCAAGCCATCGAAGGCACCAAGCAGATGGGCTCGCAGGGCATGCAGAAGGGTCAGCAGATGAAGGAAGGCGTCAAGGAAAAGGGGTCGCAGGCCATGGAAGGCGCCAAGGAAAAGGGCACGCAGATGAAGGAAGGTGCCAAGGAGATGACGGGGACGGGTGGCAGCAGCAGCAGCAGCTCGTCGTCGAGCAGTGGTGGAGGCGTGATGGAGTCTGCCAAGGAAAGTGCCACGGAACTCGGTACGGCTGCCAAGGAAGCGACATTGGGTATGTCGTCGGGCGAGTCGGCGACCGACGTGCGCCACAAGCAGCAACGCCAACAGCAGCAGCAATTGGAATCGGCGGGGGACGAACGGCTCACGCACCAAGTCGCCGAGAGTGCCAAGCACACGGCCGAGCAGGCCAAGGACAAGATGGCGGACGTTATGTCGCGTCAGAAGGCCGTGATGAAGGACTCGACCAAGGCGTAGACGCGACGGGCGGATACGTTGTAGCGACGCGCGATGTAGTGTCTCGCGCCGCAGCGTGGGCAACCGTCGTGAGCTTCTACACTTTGCTGGGCGTGTTGTCGCTGCTGCCGTTCCTCTTTTGGATTTGGTATTGCCTGCGGTTCTTCCCTCTTGCATGATTCCTGGATGTTCTAAAGAAAACCAAAAAAATGCAATTACGTATCTTGAAACGTCGTCTTTACCTCATTTACGAGTTGAATCCCGAGCTTCAATTCTCATCCTCGCCATCAAAATCGCTGACAATCTCTTCCTCCATCTCGCTGTCGCCGCCGATGCCGCCGGCGTTAAACAGAATCTGACACACGCGCTCGTCGATCATCCAGTCGTCCTCGTACGTGGGCAGCGACAAGAAGAAGCCGACCACGTCTGCGGGGTCAAGCTCGTCATCGTCGTCGACTTGGATCCATTCGAGCAGCGCGTCGAACACGGTCTCATGGAAGTCAAAAGACCGGATCTGCTCGCCAAACTCGTCCTTCTGCTGCTCGCCGTCATTGCCTTCCTCGTCATCGGATGGCGCTTCTCTCTCCTCTTCCTCTTCCTCCTTCTTCCTCTCCTCCTTGGGATTTCCATCTCCATCTCCTTCATCGTCATCCGAGTCCACGCCGTGGTCCTCTTCGTAAAAGCTGCGCGGGTACGGAGAGTCACTGGCGAGCTTGTACTGCACGAGGGGCTTCCGCTCGGCGTCCGCGCCGACGCCCAGAGCCACAACGTACGCCACAATCGTCTCGCCGTCTTCTCGATCCGTCGTACGAGTGAAAGTATAGTCCATTAACAATGGCGCCACGACGCGTGCACGGCGCTTGCCCGTCTTTTGCTTCTTGTTCTTCGAGCCCTTGCTCTCTTCGGCCGGCAACGACCAGCGCACGGTCGCGCGCATCTCGACATTGCGGTGGCGGTCGTACTCGCAGCTGTACTGCTCGACGGCGAGTGCGCCGTGGAGCCGCGCAAACACAGTGGACGCCGTCGTCACGTTCTCGATCAGTTCCTTGGCCACGGGGTGCTGCGCGAGCCGCTGCTTGATGCGCTCGCTCTCGAACGCGAGCTTGGCGTGGGCCGCCAGTCCGCGCAACACATCGAGCCGCAAGGCGACGTCATTCTCCTCAAAGTGCGTCACCACGCGCTCGATGGCGGCGTCAATCTCGCGCGCGTACGAGCTGAACCGCCGATCGTCTCCAGCCATGACCGATGGCCACTCAAATTCTAAGAGGTCAACATGGGTGCAAGTTGTCGAGAATAGGCCAATTTCGACATGCAATTGTCGATAATAGAGGATTTTCGACACATGCCTGAGAATGGCAACCTTGCAATTGGGGGGCAAGATGGACGAGTTAGCGCGCGTCCCGCACTCGCTGCACGTGGCTTTTGTCGACTATACGGACGCTTCGAAAGATGGCGATGGGTTCGGTGGGTTGCATTTGGAACGCGCTATCGATGCGTGGGTCCAGAGCCTGCGAGGCGCATTCTACAGCCCACAGAAGCCAGTGAAAGGCGAGGCCTCGATCAGCAAGTTTCTGCAGCTTGAGCGGGCATTGCTAGACGCAATCGAGGCGATTCCAGCTCGCTATGACGAGGTTTTCTGGTCGTTTATGGTCCACTTCATCATTGCGCTCGCGCGAGAACCGGCCGCCGATCCCGTTGTGCCCGCCATGCCGCAGGAAACGCCGCGCAATCAACCCAGGTCGCCGACGTCGACAGCATCGACTGCCGAGCCAACGCGCAAGCGCCAAGCGAAACCTGTACGCGTGCGGACCCAACCCAATGCGCCCATTGCATTTGTCGTCGTTGGCGCGTTGAAAATGCTCATTTCCAGCCCAGAAAACGACCCATTACGGACCATTTGCCATCGCGTTGGTCGCGAAAACGCTGTTTTACGAGCTTTCTGCGAGACCCAACTGGATCCAGCGACGCGCACGATTGACAGCAAGCTGCTAGTCGATGTGCTGGAACTGTTCCAGTGTGAGTTTGTCACGACGGAGGCCATCCAGTCGCTGCTTCAGAATCTGCTCGACACGAAGCAGCACTCGTCTTTGATCCGTCTTCTGCTGACATTTCAGTCGCGCGTGGTCTGGGAATACGCCGCCATCATGCGCGCTATGATCCAGTCCAAAGACTGGGGATCCGCCGAGCTCATCGCCAAGACCTTCGAGACAGATGCGCGCCACAATGGTCGGTACTAATATATATTAATACTTCTCGGGATGCAGCTCACGTAGTGATTCTACTATTCCAGTACTGGCCAAGACGCTTGTGGACGAAGCCATCAATCTGCAAGACTTCAAGCGGGTACCTTTTGGAGGCTGCCTCGTTTTCCATGTCTCGTGCGATATATCTCACCTGGTTGTATGCGTCTCGTCTCAGGCCCATCGCATTGTGTACAACTTCGGCATTCAGCACGAGTTCCCTGACATTGAACAGCTCTACAGTCGCGACGCGCTGCTCAAGCTCATTGAAAAGCAAAAGTGGACGATCGCACTGTCGTACGTCGGCAGCGACGCAACGCTCCAGTCGGTACTGCTCGCGCATTTGCTCGCGTCCCACGAGTGGCGACTCGCGACGTCCCTGGCGCGAGATCGCATGGGCATGGACGACTTTGATGCGGAGAAGGAAGCAGCGCGTGCCTTGGACGACCTGACCAAGAAGGACCAATCCTCGTCGCTCTCCAGCTTACCCATCAATGGGTACCTGGAACTGCCGCTCACAGATGCTGATGGCGTTGTGTTCTGCGAGACGGAAGAGTCGATTCGCCTTGCGGCCGCCCACTTCTTTAATGGAACTCCCCTGTTGGTAGGGCTGGACGTCGAGTGGCGGCCCACGAGCACCAAGATTGCAAGCCACACGGGCGTGCTGACGACCACGGCGGTCGCGAGCATTCTGCAGATCGCATCGGCGACCAAAGTCTTCCTCATCGACTTGCTCGCTCTTCACGTAGGATAGACCTCTCGATTGTGACTGAGGTGACCGTCGTCTAGGTGGTGCTGACTGACATGATCCCGCTGATGCTTAGGATAACGACTTTTTGTTCGACAGCTTTTTGCTGCCGCTGTTTACTGAGGACGAGATCGTCAAAGTCGGCTTTGGCTTTGACTCGGATCTGAAAGGTACGAAAACGAAGCGTTCATAGTTGATATGGATAGTGATGGTGATTGGTGTCTGTGTTGCAGTTCTCCACCAGACGTTTCCGGAGCGAGCCGCTTTCCGCAGCGTCCGGCCATTTGTCGAGCTGAGCGCGGTCGTGCAAAAAGTGTTTGGGGCCACCGTCGGCAATAGTCTCTCGAACGCGACGTCTCGTATCCTGGGCCAGCCCCTGGATAAGGTACTGTACTCTCCTCCTCCACACGCCTGGACTTTTGGTATGGACGCCTCTAACGTCAAACCGCTGTTGCGTGTCCGGTGAAGCGCATGCAACTGTCCAATTGGGATGAGCGTCCCTTGTCACACAGCCAAGTCTTTTACGCTGCGCTGGACGCCTATTGCTTAGTACAGATCTGCTACCACATGTACGTTGGAAGAGAGCCGTCCCATCCATTGCTGCGAGGCTGAACAGTATGCGTGCGTTTCTTTCTACACAGCCAGCAGCACGGCCTAGTCGACGACAAGGCCACCGTGACGACTTGGAAGATTGTGACTTCCGAGATGCTGGGAAGTGTCGAACTTTCGGCGCCCCTCGTCGACACGACGTCAATTGCAGAGGCAGTGGAGAACCGCACGCAGTATCAACGTGCATGGGAACGCAAGCTGCATCACGACGGTGTCATCGAAACTAAGGACCTCGTGTCCACCGCCGACGTGCAAGCGTACTGGGAAACACGAGCCGGTGCCAACTTGTCCTCATCTCCGGAATTGGACAACTCGCTCTCCCTACTACCGGTCGATCAGCTACAGCCTCTGCTCGCCGTTGCCGAAGAGCAGCGGACTGCCTACGCCGCCGTCAACAGTATCTGCTTCTTCGCTGACGGTAAGACTCGCAGTTTCGTGGGGGGTTCGTATTTGCGTACTCCGCTGATCCTGACGCTCTTTATCCATGATGCACCGTAGAGCGACCGTATGTGGCCTGTATCAATGCCAGCTCCAAGCTCGATACCTCCCGTCTCGCGGCACTCTGCGGCATCAGTCGTCGCAAAGTCAAGCTCGCGACCGCGATGGAGTGTGAAACGATCTGGGGCTTTTCGCCAGGCACGGTACCACCGTTCGGCCATGGCACACCGAGTGGAGAGAGTGGCATATCCATTTTCGTGGATATCACGCTCCGCGAGTATGACAGGTGGGTCACGGGCAGCGGCTCCCACGACCACCTATTTGTGTTCTCGTCGGCTGCATACTTCCGCCTCATTACAGTCAAAGCGACATCTGACATTGCCATCCAGCGCAACGGCACGAGACGACTACTGCATCATGATGGACAGGAGCTTCTGGATCCCTCCTCACCACCACCGATTGTATCCAGCAGTGGACCGCTCGAGTACCGATTTCTCGCCGACACGATGGTGGGCCGCGTCGGTCGATGGCTTCGCACCATCGGCATTGACGTGGTCATTTGGGGCAAAGAAAAGAAGCCGCCGTTCGGTATTGACGACCTTGATTCGTTTCCAGACCGCCAGAGCGCGCTGCTCGCGATCGCCGCGCGCGAACAGCGCATCATTCTCACGCGCGACAAGAAGCTCGCGGACCGACGCGACGCCGGCGCGTGCTTTGTGGTCTCGAGCGACGACCCGCAGCAGCAATTCCAAGAGATCAAGACCCACTTCGCGATCGTGCTCCGGCGCGAACACATGATGACGCGCTGTGCCGTGTGCAATTTCAAGGGCTTTGAACTGGTCGATCGCAAGTACGTCACGGAGCACATGCGCGACGCCATTAACGCCAATGTGTTGGAGCTCATTGACGAGTACTGGAAGTGCCTCGCGTGCCACAAGCTCTACTGGGTCGGCCCCAAGTACAACTCGGCCTATGAGAACATGCTCGCCAAGTTTGGCGAGCTGTAAGCATCGAAGGCTAATTAATGAAAGGGAAACGATATAGTCTAGCTTGACTCACTCCCATCCGTCTCTTCAACGTGCCACGCCTCTTCATCGGACTGATGGTCTCCCTTGATTCATCCATCCATCAATCAATGACTGTACCCAGACATCCGTTACGAAAGAAATATTAATACTACTACTTACTGGATACCAACGGTAGCACACTCACTTGTGCCTCGCCCTCGTGGAGACCACGCAGACAGAATCTCGCCGCTCGCTATCCCAATAGGCACTGATGAAGTCGTATCTCGTCGTCGCGGCCTCCTTACTCACTCTCCTGTCGTGGTCACCAGCGCGTGCTGCTTGGACAGAGGAGACGAAGGGCGTTTTCCACGTTCAAGGATCGCGCGCATTGTTTGATGCCTTCTACGACGCGAATAGGGCGAGTCTCGACCTGTGGTCCTCCACTACCCACGCCAACGGAACGATCGAGGCTGACGTGTACGGATATGTATCGCCCTCTGTGGTCCACGCATTCCACACATCCCGCAAGCTACGCGCAGAAGACTTGGGCGAGGAGCCGTTACGATTCCTCGCACGAGCGGCCGACTCCACCGCAGCAGCCGCACAAGAAAAGATCGATGTCGCCACGTGCCACACGCGTACGGCTGGCTACATGGACGCACTCGGTGCCGTCCAGGGGGATCTCTTCACGGCGAGTCCCTTCCACGACTGTTGGCGGATGTCCACCGAGGTCTTCGCCTTTCTCGACAAGCTCTCGTCACTCGCGCCGCAGTTCCTGACCAAGATTGCGTCCATCGGCAAGACGTTTGAAGGACGCGACATCCCCGTGTACAAGATCTCGACGGGTGGGGACGTGGCCAAGCAGGCGCTCGTGGGCCAGTCGCTGATCCACGCGCGCGAGTGGCAGTCGGGCGCCACTGTCTTGTACATCATCTCGGGGCTTCTCGACGCGCTACGGGCGA
>JAADVZ010001036.1:0-10470 GCA_023335925.1 Pythium phragmitis | reverse complement strand
TTTGTAATATCGCTTCTTGGGTGATGATTTAGGAAAAAATTAGTGAGGGATAAAAAACCTTGGGCACGAAAACCAGTGTTTTGTGGGCAAAACACCGCGGATTGTACAGCAAAAAATATGGTGAAAAAGAGCAGGATCTGGGCAATCCGCTGGTAAAAATTTCACTCAAATCGGGGAAATCCCCGAGAAGAAGTGTCAATTTTGCGTTGTGCACATTCTCTTCCTGGACAGAGTAGTATCACCGGGCCGCAAGTTTCAAGTCGTCGCTTTCTTTGTCGTCTCCCAACGGACGGAAAGAGATTATTCACCGGCCCTCCGTTCGCTCAAGACGATGTACTATTTGGTGCATCAGAAACTTTTGCTGGTCGACTTCGTCATGGGCGACGCCGACGATGCCCAGTACAATGCAGTCTGCCACGAGTTATCTGAGGACTCGCCGGTTGTCCACTTGATGTGTTTCTTGCGGGCGTTACACGCACTGGCAGTGTTACCACACACCCATCGGTTTTGCCAAGACGAACAATCCCGTGGAGCAGTTCAATAAAGTGCTCAAGCGTGACTACACACTGCGCGTCCGCCTCAAGATCGGGTCGTTAGTCCAGAAGCTGTCCTCCTGCTGCATGGTGCAATCTATTCCGAAGCCTGACGCTACCAAGACGCATGAGCAAGCCAGGCTGCTGAAGCGGACGAACCTCTTGAAGAAGCCCGGAAAACTGGATCACGATTATCAAGCAGATTGTGTACGACTACAGTATCGGGCAATACGTTACTGTGAAAAATCTTCACGCGCGATCCCTCAAGGCGAGTGAGCGAGTCGTAGCCGTTGACTATCTCTGCATCTCTTACCAAGCAAGACAGGGAGCATCTGAAACGCACCGTCAGCTGGAACCAAGCCCACATGGAGTGGGAAGGCCAGCCAGCCCATGGGTGGTTCGTGAACATCGAAACGAAGTACTGCCAGTGCCGCTACTTCTTCAAGTTTGGATTGTGCACGTATCTTTTGTACGCATTCAACCAATCAATTCGCCGCAGTACGGTAGGTAGGGACCCTTTGATTGGGCATGCATTGAGTCTTGTGTAGGCAAATATTTTCAAGCGAGATATCGCATCCCAGTCTGGTCTAAATATGGGGAAACTATCCGCCAAGCAACTTCGATAATTCAATGCATGTGTTCACTTTCTCCCTATTTTGCACTTATTTATGCCTTCAAATTTTGGTACGATCACACACGCTCATGGGAAAATGCCTCTTTGCCGGAAGGGCAACGATCGACAGGCGTTGAGCACAAGCAGCATCGCAGATGGTAGAACATATATTTGGGATATGAGACTAAGACGGACTAAACGTGCCACCTTCCAGGCAGCGCTCCACCTTCCAGGCAGCTGTTATATTGTTCCCGATTACCACGCCGCCTTCCAGGCTGCGGTGATTTACCGCCTTCCAGGCAGAGGAAAAGATCTGAAATGAGAGAGCCGCACCCACACTTCCACTTCGCACATAGTGAACAATGGCGGTGTATTGATAGATCAGTGGTGTGGGTAGATACGCCACATCTCATAGAAAAAACACGGGTGTCGTATTGATAGCTAGATCTTCCCGACAAGAAATTGTAACTTACGGTTCTCTCACTCTGTGGCAATGGCGCTTGGTTGTGTGGAGATATCACTTCAACATCATCATGGATTGCAGCAAGGCGAGATAAATCCACTCCAATGGAAGTCGGCTCAAGAAGCCAGGAGCCAACGCAAGACGAAAGGAGTAACTGTTCTTTTTCACATGCAACGCCGTCTCTACAAAAGTCCAATTTACGTCGATGGCGGCGCGGGTTCTGAAACGCCACCTGAAAGCCGAGCTAGGCGATGGGGGTATTCAATCTCCCGGTGTCAACGGCATTCTTCGCCGCATCATCGATTACGCTGTCGAAGCGGACCAATGCGAGATTAGGGGTGAAATTGAGCTCGAATTTCTCGCGGCAACGCAACGACCGGTGATCCGGATGCTGGAGGACGGCGAGGTCTTGCAACCTTCGTCTCCACCCCCTCGAATGCCACCGTCGCCCGCACCTATTGTACCCCTTGAGCCGCCGCCGTCGCCAGCATTAACAGTCGACCTTGAGTCGCTCGAACCTCCGCCATCCCCAGCATCGACACTTGACCTTGAGACGCTGAGCGAGTCACCCGCCGTCAGCACTCGCCACGTTTTTGACTTGGTCACCCCCCGCCATCACCAACCCAGGTCGTTATCGATCTGGTATCGCCCCGTACGCATCTCCCGACATCGGCCAATGTCGACAGTGTCATCGACTTGATATCTCTCCCACCAACACCCCCAATTCGGATCGAGATGACCCACAAGGCATTGACTGCTATGTTTCTGGCGTTGTGGAGGTCGCCGTGATCAACGCACAGCATACGCCCTCATCCAGTGGACACCGTCGGTCGTCCCAGTCTCCGAAATTACCGATTTGTAGCAGAGGAGAGTAACACAGAATAATTCCAACCTGAAAAAGTCCATTAGCAACCACCAAACACCAGACATCCACAGTACACCACGCACCACTAGTAGCCTATAGTCGCCACGAATGGAATGCACCTATTCTGGGCGAACTGGATGGCCCCTGGCTGGCAGCAACTTCCGTGACATCCTGCGCTGAATCCGGATAACTCTTAACCCTTTCGTGGCCAAATGGTAGTATAATGAGTGCTTCACGGTTATTAAAGGAGAACCCTATTTGCACCATTTGTCAATTATAAGTCAAAACGGGAAGACAAACCTCTATGAATCCATGAATACCTTATAAATATGAATACTCAGAGGTTTTCCATGTCGGATAAGAGGCCCTTTACCCTTATACTGCTATTGTCTAATGAAACATTATACAAAAATGTATAAGCTTAAATGACCATTATCCAGTCATTTTGACAGTATCCAACCGAAAAATCAATGAAAAATCCGGTTTGGGTGGTTCTCAATGACCACTTTATCGTCATTAAAGGCTTAAGTATGGAAATTACGTATACAAACCTCAAGTATAAAATCGGCCACGAAAGGGTTAATAGTGGACCCTCCAAAAGCAGTATCACGGGCCTTCATCCACGGCGCGAATCGCCACAAAACTTCTGCGGAGTTTGCAAGAAGAACCCAAATGTGTAGAAAATCGTTGGGTGAACTCGGTTGAGCGGTAGCAGTCCGCGCATGCGAGATCGGGGTGTGCGCGGGGAAGCCTGACACGTAACCTAAATAAAGGCCCATATTGGATGGTACATAAAAGGTGCATAATGTTGCGGTTAAGTTGCCTACAGGATGTCACGGAAGTGCTTCTCCCCCTGGCTGGCCTCAGCTGTCTCAATTTGAAGAACGAATCTTTCCAGCACCGTAAGATACTTCTGATTGGATAGAATGGTCACTTCAACGGGCATTGCGTCCTTTGGGAGGTATCCTGTCGGAGCAGGCAAGCGGGCCTACATCCTTCCAGACAGGCAAACAATACCATCTTGGAGCACGCCAAACACTCTTTCTCGCCATTCACGGGCTTCTCTATCGCTATCTCTCCGCCATGGATGCCGCCAACGCCAGGTACTACACGGATCTACACGCTCAGTTTGATCGTGATCAAGTTCCTGAGGTTGTACGGGACTCTATCCGGCAGTACGTCGCGCCAGACGGGCTCGTCATTGCCAGGAAGAGCAAGGCAAACTCGTTGCTTGCGTTTTCCTGGGGAGTGCCTCACAGATCCGAACAACCCCTCGCAGTTTTGGTGGATCTATCGTGCCTCAGACGCCTGTCGTCGTCAAGCGTCACGAATCAACATGATAAAGGGCAAGACTTCCAAGGTGACCGAGCACCTCCGAACTGTCCACAACATTATCTCGCACAAGACCAAGACAACAGAAAAAAACAAGCGTCACCGCGATGACTGGGTTGCACAATACGAAGCCAGCGATCTCTATCGACAAAATCCCACGCGAATTGTGATCCTTCTCGAGACTCTCAAAGTGGTCCACAACAACCTCCCGTTTGTCTCAGTAGAGAAAGAAGAGTCCTTCTTGCCCCGACGGCTCTGCTACAAGGAGGCACACCAAGCAACGCTCAACGCCAACGTCATCGTGCACTCGATCTTGGAGCTCTATGTGACTTGCAAGCGCGCAGTGATGCACCGTATAGACGCAGCGCGCGGAGAGCATGGCAGCTTCTTCTCCATTGTCACACGGATTTTTGGACGTCCGAAGTCCAGAAGAAGAAATACCTTGGTGTGCGCGTGTACATGGTTGACGCCACGTACACGTTCCGCCCAGTTCTGCTTGGTACTCGCCAATATGACCCGCCGTTCGGCGACCGTGATCGCAGCTGTCGAAGCTGCCTGCAAGCCAACATCAACCCATGCCCGAATTCCAAGCACAAAGATACGGTACCCATTCCGTCGGTGGATCACGAACATCCTACGCGATTTTAATATCACACGAGCGGATCTATTTGGTTCTACGACCGACGCGGGAGGCGACGACAAGTGGATGATGCGTCAGGGCTTCAGACTTCGTTGGGAATGGTGCCTTGCGCACTTATCCAACGCGGCAACAAAGGCAGCATGCGGTCTCGTCGACGACCCTGCAAAGTCTTGCAATAAGGCGATGACCAAGCTCCACTAGAAGATCACCCTCACTGTGTTTCAAACGAATCACGTTGAAGTAATGGGCAGACTCATCGATGAGCTGTGTGGTGCTCTCTCGGAGGACAACTCCAAGCAACTACTCAATTACCGAGCTCACCGCTTCATCGGCCTGACTCGTGTTGTCGAGCGGATCCTTCTCAAGTGGGACGTTCTGGTCGTGTGGTATGCTGCACAAGCAGTGAAAGCAACTCGAGAGAACTCGGAACCGCCAGAACTCCAACTCGAGGGTCACAAGCGCGACCTCATTCAGCTACTTTCCCTTCTTCTGCCAATTTCGGCAAACAACAGCATCGCCCAGAGTGAGGCTCCAGTGCAGGTTGATGCTCTGCTCGGGCTTTTCAAGCTGCGTCTACGCACTGTGAACCCTGACTGCCCGTTACGTGATTACCGCTCGGTGCCAGCCCCTTCGCTTCCTGAGTATTTCCAGGTCTCAGAACTGACACCGACAATTAGGCTCACTCGCCAGCTCTTGTGTGACGATTTCCACGTGCGGTACTTCCGTCGATACACGGACAGAAAGGAGATCGAAAGGTGCTCGTTCGTCTTCGAGATGCAGCTTGCGCTTCACCCAGACTTCAAATACTTGAATCAGTCACTCAAGCCTGTGGTGCTGCTCTCCAACAGCAGTACGGTCACCTGAGGCGACCACGAGCGCCTCTTCAACGCCCTTATCGAGATCATCGACAGGAAAATTCTGGACGAGATGAAGAGATATGCTGGCCCGACCCCAACCGAGACGGGCGCTCCACAACTGCCCGTCCACCGCGTTGATAATGAGAATTTGGAGTTGTTCGGCCACCGCTGCGTCCCACAACAAATCCCAGCACCTGCTGACAACACGGACGCGCTTCTGGCCGAGTTGCGCGATTGGCGACCGGACGACACTGAACTAGAAGAAGTGAGCAGGGAGAGTGTCGCCACATACTGGGGTCGCCAAGCACGAATGCGTAACCCGCGCTACCGAGTTCTTCCCATCTTGGCTCGAGCACTTTTCGCTGTGCCCTCGACGTCGGGGCAACTCGAACGGGACTTTGGTATGTCGGGCAGGCAAGTGACACCGGAGAGAAGGCGCAGGGGCGGAGGGAACATTGGCATGAGTGCCTTCTTAAACTGCAACCGGGAGTTCGATTTCACGCAATGTACAGCGATCGATCCTAACGAGCGAGAAGGACACATTCCGTCGAGCGTTCCTGTGGGCGGCGATCCGTTTGAAGAAGATGATGAAGAAGGTTACATCCTAAACGCGTTACCACCACAGGTCTATTCTGACACGTCGCTGAATGAGGGGGGAGAAAGCGAAAGCGACGAGTTCAACGACGATGAATACGACGAGTATGAATAATGTATGCAGTGAAGAGTCTTTCTCGCCAGTCTTTCTTCTCATGATTATGAATATTATATGTAGTTGTGGATCGGCCATGTACTGTCCGTGTACATAGGTACAGATCTCTGCCGTCTCTGTCACACGTTGCATTTGTACATAGGACAAGACACCGGACTACCATATTCTAGAAGGCGCGTTCTAGAATGCCATCGCTCCATTGGGGCCATCCTCTTGGGTCTCTCTGGGGATAGCATCCGCAGGACCCCAAGGCCTATAGCCACAGACAGAGTCACTGGTAACAGTGAGAATACATTTTGCCATTCTCTTCGCATTCCGTCCCGGTACGACCACAAAGTATACTTTCGGTATCTACCAGAAGGAGTGCATTAGCCGTGGCAAAAGCAAGAAGTGGGCCCCGCTCGACACGTCGACCTGACGGCATCTAGCCGAACACGAACAAGATGGAACGCGACCACGACGGCGATGTCGTTATGACCATCCCTCAGCCACTGTTCATGCCGGTTCTGGCCCCACGTCTCACAGACTGGGACAATGCGTCGCTCAGTGCTTTGTACAAGGCAAGGCAAGAATACGAAGAGAAGATCTGCTCTCGCTGCAGGATCACTGGCGGGATGGAGGAGAGCCTCCTCGAAGCGATCACGGCCACGACGAGTCGCCGAACGTTGGAACACGTGGCGCGCTTTGTGCTCAAGAAGAAAGTGCATGAGGTGACGAACGAAGACCTCATGTGGGCCGTCATGCGACGGATCAAGGCACTGAAGAACGCACATATCCCGGATCTCGAGAAGCTCTTCCGCGAGAAGCTCAAGATGGATCTCTGGAGCGCATGGCTCTGCGCTATAAATACCTCATTGCCAACGTTCAACCCGAGATGCTGAAACTGGAGTTGGAGCGTTTGACCCTCGCATGTCCAGAGTACAAGCATAACGAAGTCGCCCTCTTTGGTAAGATGGTGGAGCGTGCCCGTGAGCAGCATCACTACCACCTCCTCTCAATGGAGCTCAAGAACAATACCCGCAGCAAGCCACCCACGAAGGATGTCATGGAGCAGAAGACGGTGATGAAGGGGAGCCCCAATCCTTCCAAAGCCTACGATGAAAAGCAGCGCAAGGCTGGTCGCGACGAGAAGACAAACCACGCACAGACATCTCGCAATCCCCCACGCGATGGATGCCTGCTGTGTGGTGGGCCACTCTGGGTGTCCGACTGCGACGCCACTAACGCTGAGAAGGAAGAAGCACTCAAGCCAGCGAGAGAGAAGAAGGAGCAGCGTCTTCGCGCCAAGCACACCAAGTCACTCCTAGCCCCGGGTGAAAAGTCTGCTAACATCAACAATATACTGGAGGTCCCATATCGTGCTGATACGGGCGCCGACTGGAACGTCATCTCTCGCCGCATTATCGAAGAGCTGTTGGAGCTGGATTGCGACGTCCGCACGGTGAAGCGTGACGAGCCGATCCATGTTGAGGTGACCGATGGCCGCACGGTGCCCTGCGACGAGGAGTGTGAGCTGGATGTGCAAGTCGTGACCGCCGCCGGTCCTGTGAACTTGAGACGCCTACAGTGCATCGTGCTCGACGGTGATAGTGAGGAATTCCTGCTCGGCGATGGTACGCTCAAGTCACTCGGCATTGATGTGGATCAGATGTTGGAGCAGCTCGTGGCCAAGCTGGAGCCCGGAGCTGATGACGACGACATCCCAGACGATGATATCGTCGGTGTCTCGAACAAAGATGAAGTGCTCGATCGCATCCATGAGATGCTGGATGATGCTGCAAAGAATGGTTTCCCTGCCAAGTAGCTTGACGCGCTCAAGACAGAGACGAAGGCTGCACTGGACCTGTGGCGCACTAAGCTCGGTGTCGACCCGCCGGCGAAGCTCGAACCGCTGCGCGTCGTGTTGAAGCCTGATGCGGCACGCAACCCAGTAGCCATCATTAAAATAAAAATAACAACGCTACTCGCCTACTCAGGCCAAGTTTCTCAGTGAGTATGGGAGGATGCTGGAGCAGTGTAAGTACGTTGTGAGGAACAACCAAAGTCGCTGGGCGTGTGCCGCCATCGTCACCCGCAAGAAAGGACCGGTCGAGGAGTACCGCCTCACTCCGCACTACCGGCCCGCGAACATCTAGACGATACCGATGCCGGTGTAATGCCCAATCTGCTCGTGGTGATGGTGAAGATCAAGGGCGCGTGCTACTTTGCCAAGTTTGACCTGCTCAAAGGCTCTTGGCAGCTGCTCCTACACGAGGACTCCCGTGAGGTATTCAGTTTCATGACGAACGATACTTTCTACACTCCTCTGCGCGTACCCCAAGGAGCTACTGACTCGAACCAGATGCAAGAAGTGTTTCGCAACATGCTCTACGAGAATTTGCTCGTGTGGGTGGACGACATTGTGCTATTCGTGAAGACTGCCGACGAGTTCATGATGGTGCTGCGCAAGTTCTACGCTCGTGTCCGCGAGTTCGGACTCAAGCTCAACGCCACCAAGAGCTGCTTGTATGCGAGGAGGTCTCGTGGTGTGGACAACTGATTGACGGCGAAGGTGTGCGCCATGACCCAGAGCGTGTGCACACCCTCCGCTCGCTGCCTCTCCCGAGCACTGCGGCAGATCTGCAGAAGTTTCTCTGCGCTGCCAATTGGCTACGCGAGTCGATTGTTGAGTACGCGCCGCGTGCTGCGCCACTGCATGAGAAGTTGGAAGCCGCATTTGCCGGTCGCAGCCGCAAGCATCGGTACGCAGAGGGCATCTTACTACAGTTGACTCGCGAGGAGGAACGCTAGTACAGAGACTTTGTGGACTGTCTGGCCAGCTCGACGAAGCTCGCGTTCCCGGCCGACGCCGTTACGGTGTGTTTGTGCACCGACGCGTTGGACTGTGGATGGTCCCCCATTGTGAGCCAAGTTGCTGAGTGGGATGATGCCAAGCCGCTGACCGAACAGGCCCATGAGCTGGTGATGTGCAAGGGCGGCATGTTTAAAGGCGCATTGGTCTATTGCAGAAAAGGGAAGATATCCCATCGTCAAGGCTCACTCACTTTTGTGAGCTTGTCCCATGTGACTCGCCTACAAGCATAGTAACCACCGCTGTTCTCGACTGGGCCAAGAGGTTTGGCATGCCCAAGGAATGGATGTCAGACAATGGGTCCCACTTTAAGAATGCTCTGCTCGAAGACCTGCGCGACCGCCTCAAGTCACTCCACACGTTTGTGCCAGTGTACATAGCATGGGTAAACGGCACCTTGGAGCGCCCGAACGGTGATATCCTGCAAGTCATGCGCGTGCTTCTGCTCGAGTACCAGTTGGACACCAAGAGCTGGGAGTATCCGCTGCTGCTGGTCCAGGCAAACGTCAACCAGACCCCCGTGCGTTCTCTCGGGAACAGGGCGCCCGTCGAGGTGTTCACTGGGCTTGAGACCACGACCCCACTCGTCACTGTGATGATCCCACCAGCCCAAAGCAAGAAAGCCAAGCTGATGAAGATTGACCTGGCCTGAGCCGACGAATAGTTGGAACAGCTACGCCAGAGCCTAGTGAAGATGCATGAGGAGGTCACAGACCGCAAGGAGAAAACTCGCATGTATCAGAGTACCGCCAAAAAGGGTGTGCTCGAGAACTTTAATGTCGGTGACTGCGTGCTCTGGTCGAGAGTCGACGAGCGCCTTCGTGGCAACAAGTTGATGGTGAGATGGGTAGGCCCCTACCGCGTTGTGGAGGCCCTTGAGCACTCGTTCAGGATCCAACACCTGATCACCAAGGACGTCACGGAAGTGCACGGCTCACGTCTCAAGTACTATGACGACGGTAGTCTTGACGTCAACGAAGAGATCATCCAGCACGTGAGCAAGCAGGGTATCGTCATGGGCGTCGCGTCATCAAGGGGCCCGCTACAACGACACCACCCGCCAGTGGGAGCTGCTGATCTCCTGGCGCGGACTGCAGGACATCGAAGACTCTTGGGAGCCACTGCTGCGCGACATCCCTGTGCTCATCGATGAGTACGTCGCTGCGCACGAAGCCACAGACCTCGAGGATTTTCTGGCTAGCGCCTAACGGGCTTAGCCCACTGCATGTTACCTTCCGGTGTGATAGAGCCTGGGGAGGCAGTGTGGATCGACCATGTACTGTCCGTGTACATAGGTACAGATCTCTGCCGTCTCTGTCACACGTTGCATTTGTACATAGGACAAGACACCGGACTACCATATTCTAGAAGGCACTACACATTGCTGCGTCAAGACGGCGTTGTGCAAGTTCCCCCAACCTCTGCAGTCTTGGTTTGGTTGAGCTTGCTAGGATTTGGTCACTCCTCCGAGTCGCGCTTGCTGCAACACCTCGCTGTGGAGCTACTCGGGCAGCTTGAACTTCTGAGGTGATTCCACTACTTGGCCCAGTTGACGCTCGAGCCGGAGTTGACGTGCGAGCAGCGCCAGAATTCTGTCAGTGTTGCCT
>JAADVZ010001035.1:0-10471 GCA_023335925.1 Pythium phragmitis | reverse complement strand
TCTCTGGGACGGAGAAAACGTACCGCAGGTATCAATTGAGAGGATTGTGAACGAGAGGCGCACGGAAGCCCCATGGACGAAGATCTCAAGAAGCAGCTCCAGGCGTTGGGCATTAGTCCGTCGGACGATGTCTTCCGCACTGGCTCGGAGCAATACGACCAAAATGGACTCTGCTCACCCATTCCGCAGGAAGTGCATTTCATGAACGCAGAGCTGCGGCGCTGCCGCGTTGAGGGTGTCGGCGTGCTGCTGTGTCTCTTCTCTGGCTCGGGTCACGTCTACGAATTCGTGCGCACGCTGCGCAAGTGTATCTACGGAAAGGTCAAGCACGCCGTGCGATTACACCTGACTGCGCAGGGCACGTTCGTGCGCACCAACCTCGAGGTTGCGATCAAGATCATGAGCAAGGTGCGTATCGTGATTTCTTTTGTCCATGGATATCCCACCCGCATTGCGTTTGACAAGATCCACTGACCCATGTTTCCGTCAATGCAGGCGATCATCGAGGAAGGCAACTTGCAAGAGAACCCATTGGTGGAGCTTGCGACGCAGCAGCATTTGTCGACGCCTGGCCACGAAAACGTGCTCACGCTGGTACGTCCACTTTGCGTCACCCTCCACACTCTTAAAAGGGGTCCTCGATCTCTCACCACTGCTTCTTGCTTCCCTTTTCTGCAACAGATTGAATGCCTCCACGATGCCGACTACATCTACTCGGTGCTGCCGTTCTGCAATGGCGGTGAGCTGTTCTCGGTTGTGGAAAGCGGCGGCGCGATGGACGAGGCGCAGTGTCGCCACTGGTTCTCGCAGGTCCTCGCGGGGCTGTCGTACCTGCAAAGTCGGTTCATTTGCCACCGAGACATGTCCCTCGAGAACGTGCTGCTCGATGGCAACATCTCCAAGGTAATTAATTGCACACACTCTATAATGCCAATCTGATGATGGACAGGGAAGTGACCTGGCGAATTACTCTTGCAGATTATCGATTTCGGCTTGGCGATTGGCATCCCGGTCGATGCGCGTGGCATGACCTACTCGCTGCCGCCTGCTGGCGCTGTGGGCAAGATCTTCTACATGCCCCCAGAGGTAAGATATTATTCATTGTCCCGCGTGGAAGGCTCGGGCACAATACTGACTCTCCGGTGCTTTAACCCCGATTGCAGATCTATCGCAACCAAGTGCCGTTCAATGGTTTCTCGGCCGATATCTGGTCCACGGGCGTGATGCTGTTCATCATGGTCACGGGTGCACCACCGTTTGAGCGGCCCGACGATGCCGACCCGCGCTTCCAGATGATTGCGCGTGGACGACTGAGCGACATGCTCGACTCGTGGGGCATGTTCCACGTCTCTGCCAGCGTGCGAGACCTGCTCATCCGCATGCTCGTTGTCGATAACCCGGCCAAGCGACTCACGGTGAATCAGATCGCGCAACATCCATGGATGCATGGAAGATGAACAGGTCTGATCTGTTTCCGTGGCGAGACCCCCTCAACCATCGCTGGCCCAGTTTGTTGTCGCCCGGACGAGCCGGAAGTCCTTCCACAACCAGCACGTGATCGATATCTCCTCACGAAGTTCTCCATAGTCTCTCTCCTACCAAGGGAATGAGATATAGACTTTGGAAACTATCGTGGGAGAATCGTCGCGGCTGGGAGATGGATAAGGCTTTCTGCTTTGGTGGGTAGGCACGCGACTGGTGTCGCTTGGTTGGGCTGTATGTGGCACAACTCCTCCCCATTCGTTAGAAACCCCACCGTGTGAGAATCATCTCTCCTCATTAAAGCTGTTCGCGGAGGGATCATAAACTAGTCGTAGATTTGTTCTTTTGCCTTCCGTAGTCGGTTGCTTCTTTAGAAAGGGTATTGTTCAGCCCCACTCAGCCAAGCGGTAGCGGTGGCGAAAGGCTCCAGGCGGCGCAGGCAGCATGGATGGCGGCAACGGCTCCTGGTGCTGCCATGGCGATGCGGCATGGGACGGCAGCGCTTGTGCGTCGACAGAGGTTGGCGTCCATTCGGTCCTGCTCTCTTGCGCAATATTGCGCTTCTTCTCCTGGTCTGATATCGTTATGACATCAAATCACTTTGGCTGGGCGCAACGGAGATATAATAATTGGTAGGCTTCACGTACCATCAAAGCTGTCGAACCACAACTTGACGTTCGCACGGTGATTACGGCCCTTGAAATGGCGTTTCCGCGCTTCCTGTGAGTCCTCAAACGCGCGGTCGCAGTACGCACAGTGGAACTTGGCGCGTCCCATTTGGCTGAGCTGTCTCTCCAATGCTACAGCAGGGACACGAATGAAGAGACAATTCGGCTAAGTACGAAATTATGCATGTTGAGGTTCTCTCGCAATCTCCATCTACTCATTTACGAGTAGGCGCCCGACAATGTGATACTGGGGAAGTAGTAAGATGGCTCATTTTTCTGCATGGGAGACCGCACTGTCCGTGAGTTCTTTGTTGGCCCAGCAATCAACTGATAATCAACCGTACCTGATCGTCGAGCCACGTCATCCCTTCGCGCAGGAGCAGGTTGAGTGCAAGCATTGACCGCTTCTTGTCCCAGCCGAGTTCGCGAGCGAGAATGCTCACGTTCACCATGCCGCCTGTGTTCTGAGCAAGGGAGATGATGGTCGCGTGGTCCGAGCTAAGTACGATGGGGACCGTCACAATCTAGACAAAGAGCAAGTGAGGACCCTCTCCATTCTCCGACAAGTTTGGCAAGCATACTGCCATACCATCGTGCGGGCTTCCATTTCGATGAGCTGGAAACCCTCGCCCAGCACATTGAGCTTCTTGACCGCGCGCTTGACGTCGTCGTCGGAGATTTGCTGGTGGCATGACAATAGTAAAGCTGAGCTTGCGGTCCACGGTAGAGAATTTGTATCGCTATATCGGAGCGGCACTGACCTGCATGGCCGGGCTCCGTCGCTTCGCCAATAGCCGCAGCAAATCACTCATTCCAATAAGTCCACCGTTCTTGGGCCTACGATGAACACAATAAAAGTATCGTCAGCGAAGACAGCCCAACCAAAAGGTGGCTGTGCGTCGTTAGCTGGAACGAACCGTGTGAGAATGCACACCTCGATAATCTGCACGCCCAGCTCGTAGTAAAAGTCGCCAACGTCGAGCAGCTCCGACCAGAACCCTTTCTTGGACGCAAGCGGGTCCACACCGATCTTGGAGCACATGATCTGGAACTTTTTGCGGAAGTCGGGGTCTTTCTTGATGTTGTGCTTGTACTTGATGGCGAACTGTTGCAGATTCGTGCGGAACAACTCGAGCTGCGAAGTGATGTGGGCCATTTGCGACTCGGCCAACTGGCCACCGACTTCGTTAAACTGCTTGGCTTGCTCTTGCTTCTTGCGCACGGCACCAATGCCGCCAACACCACCGCGCCGACGCATCTTTGCTTCTCTTCGAGTTGGTGTCGCGATGACGCAATGATGCTGTTCGACGGTAGAGTATCCCGAATAGTAACCCGAGTTGGGTTACGCAAGGAAGATGCGTAACCGCTTCCCTAAAATAATCAGATCCAGACCTGTAGAATATTTCAGCTTGAATATTCAGCCAACGATTGATCTCGACATTGACAGGATCCAGGCATGCCCAATCTGGGTTGAAGTGACCTGAATATGCAGGGAAAAAGGTTCCTGAAGTTCAGCTTCAAAGTCCAGCTTGAATTGATCAGGAAAGAATTGCAGGCTCAATTCATTGTAGTACCCAATCAGAGTTCGAGTCGTTTCAGTTATGGCCAATCATGTGCTGTTTCGTGGATTCGGCAAAAGCGATGTCATCATCAGTCACGGTTAGGCGTAATATTTCGCGACCATATTGTTATTGGCTCGCTTTCTCTGTAACTTACGGCATAAAAATTCGCTCTCGCATTTTTGGCCCGGTGGGTTTCTCCGTCTCCTCCACCTCTTCGCCCTGCTTCTCGATCGCACATTGGGATTCCGCCGAAGCCAGCGCTGCCGGAAAGGAACCCCCACTTTTAGATTCTGCGCCGCACCCCCTAGCTTCTCTCCTCCCCTCCACAACAACCATGTTCATGTTTGACTGGTTCTACGGCATCCTCGGCTACCTCGGTACGTCTATGAAGCATCCCCCTCTGCCCTTGATCCCCTCTCGCCATTCGCCCACCGCTGGATGTGGATGAAGAAGTCTCTGGATCGATATGTGATCCGCATACTTCACGGCGTGGGCGAGTGGATGTGGTGAAGGGTTGGGATCTTCTACTGGGTTGGATGACTGACGCCTTACTTGTGGATGATTCAGGCCTGTACCACAAGAACGCCAAGATCCTTTTCCTGGGTCTGGACAATGCCGGCAAGACCACGCTGCTGCACATGCTCAAGGACGACCGTGTCGCTGTCCACGAGCCGACGCTCCACCCGAGTAGGTTAAAGATCTCTCTACGCGGCTGCTTCCAGCCGTTACTGACAGTGAACATTTTGCCTCCTTATAGACTCAGAGGAGCTGATTATCGGCAAGCTGCGTCTCCGCACGTTCGACTTGGGCGGCCACGAGACCGCGCGTCGTCTCTGGAGAGATTACTTTGCGACCGTGGACGGCGTCGTGTTTGTCGTCGACGCGCTGGACCGTGAGCGTTTCCCCGAATCGAAGCGCGAGCTCGACACGCTGCTCGGCTACGACGAACTCGCGAACGTGCCGTTCCTCGTGCTTGGCAACAAGATTGACGTGCCGCGTGCGGCCTCAGAGGACGAGCTCCGTCAGGCGCTCGGTCTGTACGAGACGTACGGCAAGGAGGCCCGCGGTGACCGCGACCCGAACATCCGCCCAATCGAGCTCTACATGTGTTCGGTCGTGCGCCGAATGGGGTACGCCGACGGCTTCCGTTGGATGGCGCAGTTCCTCTAAACGCGACTCGACAGACCCCCCTCCTGCCCATGGCATAAAGAAAAAGACGTGCCGTTCTCGTCTCCTCGGCCCCGTGGATCGGGCGAGTGTCGGTTGAGGTTTCTACAGTATATACTTTGATCCGCTTTCGCGTCGTCTTTTGTTTTATTTTCGTTCGCGCGGAGACGTCAAGGACGGAGCCATGCCACCTCGCTTGATTTCCCATTTCGTTTATTTTACCAGAAAACATTCGACTTCAGCCATGCAGCACACAGCAATTCGTCTCCGTGAGGTCGACCCTGTCTCCCCCCCTTGCTGCATGCCAATCATCCAGCTTCATGGTCTTCCTCATTCTGGCGACTGTTCGCGTGATGGTTCAGAACTCTCTGAGGAGAACAGTAATCGCGGTCCGTTCGTATCGGTTTGTATCTCTTCAATATCTATCAGTTGGTATCCGTTAGACCACTGCAGTGCGTGTTAGATTCCCGTCCCGCATACGTTTTCCAAGTCAGCAGGTGCTGCCCAATTGGATTGGATGGAAAAAATGTGCCCACACTCTCTCACACACTCAGATCGAAGGCGAACTGACTGCCGTCGGCGAGGCCTCCGCGGCAGTCCCTCTCGAAGTGCCCACGCCCGTCACCAGCGCCGACCCCGCTCTCTGGGACTAAGTTAACACTGCTGCCTGCAAGCTACTCCATCAGGCTGGCGGGATAGAAGGGAAGCGACCTCCCCCTAGTGTGGTGTGATAGGCAACGGCAACGCAGCGGGTCCAAAGATGTCGCGACTGTCAATGCCGACGCCCGTGCGGAAAGGGCTCAAGGCGCCGAGCGTCCACGTCGGTCCGGCGCGGCCAGGCGCGCCACCGTCGGCGACGGGTTCTTCCTCGTCGGCAACCTCGGGTGCGGGCTTTGCCAGCCGCAGTAAATTTGGCGCGTCACGCTCCATGACGATGCCGCGCTCTCGGGCGACGTCGGCGTTTGGGAACCAATCGTCCCACTACGGCGACGATGACGACGCCTCCAGCAATGGTGGTGGATGGAAATCCAAGACGATGGGGCCCACAGTGGGCCAATCTCAACCGTCATTGCAGCGCGCCGCCACGACCGGTGCGTTGGGCATGAGTGACTTGAGCCTGCCGTCCACCAAGACCGACAACATTCGCGTCGTGCTTCGTATCCGTCCGGCGCGGTCCAGCAACGACGACGACTATGAAGAAGATGACAACCAGCGCGGCAGTGCGTCGCGAAAGTGTCTAGACGTCTCGGGCGACGGCAGCGGAGTAACCATCGCGCCGGGCTCGCTCCAGGAAAAGAAGTTTGCGTTTGACCGCGTATTTGACGATTCCTGCTCACAAGAAGATATCTTCCAGGACACGGGACTCATGGCTGTGGAGAGCACGCTGAGCGGATTCAACGGGTGTATCTTTGCGTACGGACAAACCGGCTCGGGCAAGACATTTACGATGCTCGGGGGAGGCGACGCCCACACGGATGCGCAGTCGGCGGCTCATGGACTCAAAGTCTCGCCATTACGTGGTCTCATGCCGCGTATTTTCGACCACTTGATTCGTCGGCTGGAAGATCTCGTCGCCGACGACAGTAATGACCTCGAGTACACACTGTCGTGCTCGTACCTCGAGATCTACAATGAAAAGATCTTTGATTTACTCGAAGTCGGTGCAGCAGCGGCGCAGCCCAAGAGCCTCCGCGAAGACTCCATCAAGAAGGAAGTGTACGTCGACCAGCTGCGGCAAATCCCCATCAAGTCGGCGGCTGAGGCCATCGAGTGGCTCCAAGTGGGCTCGGGCAATCGCCGCATGGCGTCGACCGATATGAACCGCGAAAGTTCTCGATCTCATGCCGTGTTTACAATCCGCTTGATGCAAACGCATCACACGGAGCGCGGTGTGCTCATCACTCGTCGCTCGAATCTGCATCTCGTGGATCTCGCTGGTTCAGAGAAGCAACGTCAAACAAGGGCGGCCGGCCAGCGACTCAAGGAGGCCGCGCAAATCAACAAGTCGCTGTCGGCGCTGGGCAACGTGATTATGGCACTTGTCGACGTGTCGAATGGCCTCAAGCGCCACGTCCACTACCGCGACTCGAAGCTGACTTTTCTGCTAAGGGATTCATTGGGCGGTAACTCGATCACGACCATTATCGGTACAATCTCGGCCGAAGAAAAATACTTCAGTGAGACGCTCTCAACGCTCAAGTTCGCCCAGCGCGCCAAGTTTATCAAGAACAAGGCCGTGCAAAATGAAGATTCCGACGCGATCATTCCGCTGCTCAAGCAAGAGATTGAACGACTGCGCCAAGAGATCGAAGCGATGAAGAAATCATCCGCTACGTCCGGGGCAAGTGGCCCTGCGCCGTACCACCAACACGCACACAACCCGTACAATAATGGACCGGACGGCAACAGTCGACCCCGTGTCGTCAACAAGTGGGAGCCGGCCCTCGAGATGATGGAGCGGCTGCTCAAGGCGTCGGGCGCTGCGGCCCCCGAAGGTGGGGATAGCATTGGACAAGACATTTTTGCGATGGAGCAGCGTTGCCAACGACTGGAGATGCTGCTGTACCGCATGATCTGCCGGTTCGAAGAACAGAAAGTGATGACGTTTGCTGGCAACCGTGTGCGTCCGTCTGTGCATCCGCCGACAATTGGGCGTGCACCGTCCATGCTTCGCAAGCCGAAAATCCAAATTGCCGGCCGAAATGACGACGATGCGAGATCGACAACATCGACCTCGAACAACAGCGTCGAACTCGAGCAAGAAGTGCAAGAGAAGACGAGCCGCAATGCGGAGCTGGACGCCGAGAACAGCCTTCTTCGCCAGCAACTCGCGGAGTTTATGGAGTGGAAAACTCTCGTGATGGACGAACGACGGAGGTCCAGTAACATCTCTTATCAGCCACAGCTGGTAGTGTCCGCATCCACTACATCAGCCCCACCACCGAGTTCCGGCGGCGGCGTCGATAGTGCTGATTTGCAGGCATTGCTCGAAGAGCAGCGTGAACGCAATGAAGAGCTGCTCGAAGCGCTGAATGCGTACCGTGTCATGTTTGCGGACCTGAGTGCTGCGTTGGCTGAGAAGAAGAATCAAGAGCCAATTCCAAGCTCGTCGGCATCAGTGTCGACGTTCGCGGATGATCGATCAGTATCAGGCGCGTCTATTGTCGATGACGATACGGAAAGCGTGATGTCAGAGGACCATGCTGCCGACATGGACGACGAAGAATACGGTACCCAGCGCGAAATTCGTCGCATTCAAAACCTAACGCTGAAGTTTGACCGGCGGATTGACAAGTTTCAAGACAAGATCCAGCAGTTGGAACGCCAACTCGTCACGGTTCAGGACGAACTGGAGACTTCGACCGCCGCGACGAAGTTTGCAGAATTCCAGCTTGAGCAGTTCCGCAATTCGGCGTCGCAGCAAAACGAGCTGGAAATTGAACTTGACGACCTTCGCAGCAAGTACTCTCGTGTGAAAGCTCGCACCACGAAACTCGAGGCGGAACTGGCAGCGAAACAAGAGGATCTGGATGAAGCACTCGTGAAAATCCAAGAAGCTGCCGTCGAGCGCCGTAAGCTGGTGGCTCAGTTTGAGGACGAGCGAAGTGAATGGGAAGCAGCTTCGACTGCCGCTCAGGAGGTGCCAATCCTCGAGACGACTGCAGCAGATCCAACGTCGCAGCTCGATGTTGTGGATGACCAGAATACGACAGAGCTCGATAAGAGCAACCCCACTGAAGACGATGACACTGCATTGATGAAGGCGTTGCGTCGCGTGCGCGAGTTGGAGGAGGAGCTGCTTGTGTCGCGCCAGCGCAGCACGTCTTTTGTCAGCTCGTTGAATGGCAGCCTCCTTGATGAGCATGCGTTTGGTGACATCACACGCGTTCGCGCCCAGTCTGCGTCGGTCGTGACTGGTTCGAGCTCGACCAACGACGACGAGATTTATAGTAACTTTGAGACCCATCAGCAGCTTCAAAAAGTGCTCCATGGCGTCTTAGCTGACAACACGGACCTCATCAAGACGGTCCGCGAGCTCCAGGTTTGTGCTTGCCGCACAAAGGTTCCCTTGTTGGTGTCTCTCTAATTTGATCGATTGAATGCTGTAGACGGAAAAGGGAGTGCGTGAGCAGGAGCATGTGAGAGAAGTGACGCGTCTCCGCGACGAGTGTGACAGCCTGCGCAAGCGTCTCGATGAGATGCGCGAGCTCGCGATGGAATCAATCTCTGGGTCCAAGCAGGCCAAAGTGAGTGGTCGTCCACCGAGTGCTGTGGGACGCAGTGCGCTGATCGCTGTAAGTGTGCACACGATCTTGACCATCTATCTCTGCGTGTGCCTGTTCTTCGCAGCAAAAAGCTGAGTCGGATACGCTCGTGGCGCGCCTCCGCGCCGAGCGCAAGACCCTCCAGACACGGCTCCACCAAGCCCAGCAAAAGCTCCGCAAGCTCGAAGACGAGTTATCGCGATCCCAGACTGTCAATGCAACCCAACGCAGCATCGCGTCCGATTTCTTCCACGAGATGTGATCACGCCAGATGCCCCCCACCACGAAGGAAGCGATCTCCAAAGCAATAGAGTCCTGCATAGAAGACGATGGCGGCGGAAGGCTGAACGCTCGACGTCAAAGTGAACGCCCGGGTGAGCTTTGCCCTGTGGACGTTCGGACACTGCATCGTTGTCCAGTGGAATGGCCGAACGGGAGGCCATTGTATTTGAATAAGAGACCCCGACCACACTCGGTGGACGCATTTTTTGACGAACAGCAGTGACGACCACGTGCTTCGTATCTGCGCCAAGTGAGCCAGATTTCTCATGTACTTATTTAGTATCACTTCGACCCAAATCAGCTTTTTGGGTGGTGCACCCCAAGAAAGAGAATGTCATTCTATCGAGGGAAGCCACTAATCTGTTCCATCCCGCGCGACCGCCCTTTTCACCCAGACGCATTCATTCAGCCTCCACCACCAAGGGCCCAAGCGATCTCGCGCTCTCGTCCCGCGCGACCATGGGGCGCCGCAAGACGTCGACCAAGAAGATCTCGACCAAGAAGAAGCAGGTCGTCTCCACAGTCTTCAAGTGCCCCTTCTGCTCGCACGACGAAGCCGTCGAATGCAAAATGTAGGTGTTGAGCCGCGTCCCGAAGGAAGCCTGGCGGCTGACGCTGGTCCCCCCTTTTTGTGTGGAAAAAACGCAGGGACCTCGAGCGCAACATCGGCCACCTCTCGTGCCGCGTGTGCACCGAGTCGTTCCAGACCACGATCCACTGTACGTACGGACGCGCGCTGTGTCCAGTCGACAGGTCTCTCACAACTATGTCCATTTGCATAGATTTGAGCGCTCCCATTGACGTCTACACGGACTGGATCGACGAGTGTGAGGCGCTCAATAGATAGGCTAGGGGAGGCGCTTGCTTGCTTCCTCCCCCTGCTTCTCTTCTCTCCGCTGGCTCCTCTGTCTCCTCCTCGACCCCTCCGCCACGACCTCTCGGTTCCGTCCATCGGGCCGTTGACGAGCTCATTTTTTTTTTGTCAAATAGATAGGCTTGCTCGTCCCCTGCCCGCATTCCTCTCCCCTCCCCTCCTCTCCCCTCC
>JAADVZ010001034.1:0-10473 GCA_023335925.1 Pythium phragmitis | reverse complement strand
CATGCCCGGCGCGATGTTGCCGAGGATGATCCACGTCAGCGTGTTCGGACGGTCCTCCGGGCGGTCAAGCGAGTTGAACTGGAGCATGAAGAACTTGGAGTGCTCACGGATCGGCTTGATCAGCACGAGGAAACCGAGCATGCTGAAGAAGTCGCCCCACGCGAGCGCAAGCGGACCGGACACCTCCGACTTGATGACGAGCGGCACCATGTAGGCGGCAAAGTGCTGCAGCTTGCGCGTGTAGTTGACCTTGAACTTGGACGACTTGTTCGTGATGATGTAGCCCTTCTCATCGACGTCGCAGAAGTGGCGGCAGATGATACCGCCGATCAGCGAGACGAGCATCATGACGCCGAGCTTGGGGAGCTGCATGATCCAGAACATGGGCGACGAGAAGAGTTCCGGCGCGTAGATCTTGGTAAGGATGAGCATGACGGCAAGGTAGCCGAGCATGCCGAGGAGGAAGTAGAAGTCGAAGGTTCGGAGCCAGCTCTCCTCGTAGTCGCCACCGACTTCGCCCTCTTCGATGAGCGACGTCTTGGGCATTTCAATCGGCTTGAGCGCGGTCGTCTCATTCGGTGCCGGGATGGACTGGTACTGCGGGAGAGACGACGCGGGCACGGGCCACACGATGCGGAGCATGACGTAGACGAACACGAGCGCCGCGACGGGCAGCAGCCCGATGGTCCAGCTCTCGATGGGCGTGATGTCGGCCGGCCAGGCGGCGGCGACGGAGGTGGCGGGCGCGACCGAGACGTTCATGGCGGGCCGCTTCTCTCACTCAGGGCCGGTGAACGGAGGGCGAAGATTGGGATGTGACGTACGAAGTGAGCCAGAGGAACAGACCCAGATCCGATCTTTCCACCGATTTAACCTCACGGACCCAACATCTAAAAAACCTCACTCACGCAGTGCTTGCGTGCCAGTCAAGGAAGATGCGGCGACGTGCAGATGGTCCGCTGTAAATGATTCATCGAGCCGGACGGCGTGCCGGACGCAACAGCGGAAATCGGTGGGCAGCAGGGACAGCGGAAATCTTAACGTGAGGGAAATAAGAACGACCAGGCGATGGTGGCTTACTCCAACGATCCATGACGACGGGAGAGGTTGATAGCCTGGGCGAATGAGTACAGGGCAGATAACGCCACGATAAAGGTCTTGGTCCCCACTTCTCGATACTGTACTGCACAGTACTGGACTGGTCCGACCGTTGAGTTCTTTGGCAGGGTCCCAACCTGCTGAGACAATCTCGCAGTGATGACGCAGACGTGGCAGACAAACAATCTAGACTGCTGATTGGTTGGATGAGGAGAAGCTGCGATCTCCCATTGGCTGAATCCGAGGGTTCCGAATTCTTGGATCAAGATTTGTCTGGGATCTCAACGATGATTGACGATGACAGACACAACACGCTCACGTCGGATCTGTCCAGGAAAGGAGAGGGCGCTGGTGTCCATTCATTCCGTCTGGTATTCTGTGGGGGTTCTTTTTCTCTGACCCCACATTGATGATGCCAGAGGGCACGCTACTCTTCCTTGAAGATAAACGGGGCCACTCGTCCAAAGGTGGCAGCAATATTCTATCTGCATCCACCATCCTGGAAACGAGTGGTCGATGGTGATGCAAGTGGAGTCTACTGTATTGGTCGCAATTCAGGTAAAGCTTCAGAGGAGCCAGGTTGGCAACGAGTGGTCGGCAATGGGTGTCGCGCATCATCTCTTCAGATCCGTCATATGGGATACAAGGTGCACACGATGCTCAAGCTTCACTAGTAGCGTCGAGGCGTCGAAGCTGCAGAGGCACGAATATTTGCCGCGCTACTTGCTGGCGTTTTTCTAAACAGCTCGCGGTTCATCATCTTGGAACGAATGTTAATACCATCTAATGGGAACTCTTCTTGCGAGGGAACAAACGGATCCAGTTAGGACACCACGCACCGGAACATCCTCTCTCCAATGCTCAAGTTCGGTGACTGCGCTCAATCTGAGTCGAGAGTATCTGAGCTGTTTGGAACAAACTCGTCTGCTGACTCCCCGTGGAACCCTATGAACAACAAGGCCGCGAAAGCGAGGCATGCGAGAGAGCGAAGAGCTTGGAGTTGTTCTTCTTCGTGCTCTGTTCAATGGTCTCCACGTATTCATTCTGCTTTTCGTCTCGATTGGTCAGTTTTTGGCAAGATTGACCAGTGTGTATGTTGACCTGACGCTCATTCAGTCAGTAAGATGCCGAGAAGGCAAGCGCACGTTCACGCATAAACTCATTAGGGCCACATTATATGTCGGTGCGAGTGCTGCAGCTCAGCGATTATCGTGCTTCGAATAGTATGGATGTACGGAGACTGGTCAGGCCCTTTATGCCCGACGCTGGGTAGAGGATGCTGCGTCGCCTGCTAAACCAACGGCTTCAATAAGAGGGTATCGATGGCGACAATGGCCATGGTGGCACCATTCTCAATTCCTCGTGATGATGTAGTATCGCGTTACAATCGGCGCGCCTGCCGACCGACGATCCGGGCAGTAGACTGCAGTTGACCATCGCGGCCTTATCCAGAGCGTCATGACAATGGTGAAGTACTGTATTCTAGGTCGCTAAATTAATGCAGCTCTGGACTACATGGCATTATCCTCTACAGTAAGCGCGACTGGGCTTGTGCAGAGAGTCAAGAGCCACCCGCCTGGGGGATCCAGCTCCATCCGCTGGCGCTTGGCGTTCGCATAGTTATCCATCGCTTGGTTCACTGCCTCGTCAGTCATCTGGTTGTTGACGGTGCCAGCTACGCAAAAGCAGAGAGAAGATGCAGATCATTGCGCACCTTCGCCGGCAACTTGACCGCCCTCTGGTCATTCCAACACACAATACTGTAACGCATCTTGCACCAGGGTGCGTATCGGCCAACTACTCCGCCTCCGTCACACACAGACAACCTCAACCACTAGACTAACAGCATACAGCACCGTGCGGCTGTGATTCAGGTTCTACGTACGCCGAGTCTCCATGCCCAGTGGCGCTTTGGAACTTGCGATTTCAGCCTTGTCGTCGCCGACGCTTTGCAGTTCGAGAACTTTTATGAACGTCCTTTGGGGGCTCATCTTTCCAATTCTCACGTCTCTTCGCCAACTATTTTTCCAGAAGAACCCGCCACCAGTTCTTTACTCATAAAGAAGTACCCTCTTGTAAATGTTCGAGTATCCTTTCGATTCAGCCTTGTTTTCATATTCCTTTGACCTCTTTGAATAAATATACTTCGATGTCTGCAGTCGTCTGGAACCAACCCAGCTGTTTGATAACTTTCTCTAACAGCTGGTGAATCACAATCTAGAACCTTCGAATCAAGGCAAGTTGACTTGCTGATGGGTTGACCACATGAATACAATTATCAAGATGAATGCAAAACATCGCCCTTCCTTGCCTTCTATTCCATCACTCTCTTCGCCAGAGTGAGGTGTGAAAACTACGGAAAGATTTGGTCCAGCGAACCTTCGAGACTTGGTCCATGCAGTTGTTGGCGCGGCCTGTGGCTCTCGCGGCCTCGGTCCCCTCCCCTTCCCTTCGCCAAAGCTTTCCTCCGCCAACGGCATTCGCGAATTTCCTTCCGCTGGACCAGGGACCGTCGACCACAGCATCACCGCCGCATCTCAACCATGAGCGCCGAAGCCGAAACCTTTGCCTTCTCGGCCGACATCAACCAGTTGTTGAGCCTCATCATCAACACGTTCTACTCGAACAAGGACATTTTCCTGCGTGAGCTCATCTCGAACGCCTCGGATGCTCTCGACAAGATCCGCTACTCGTCGCTCACCGACGCCTCGGTGCTGGACTCGGACAAGAACCTCGAGATCCGCATCATCCCCGACAAGGCCAACGGCACGCTCACGCTCGAGGACTCGGGCATCGGCATGACCAAGGCCGACCTCATCAACAACCTCGGTACCATTGCCAAGTCGGGCACCAAGGCGTTTATGGAGGCGCTCGCCGCCGGTGCCGACATTTCCATGATCGGTCAGTTTGGTGTCGGTTTCTACTCGGCGTACCTCGTCGCCGACAGGGTCGTCGTGCACTCGAAGCACAACGATGACAACCAGTACGTCTGGGAGTCGGCCGCCGGTGGTTCGTTCACCGTGACGCCGGACACCTCGGCGCCGATTACTCGTGGCACGCGCATTGTCCTCAAGCTGAAGGAGGATATGCTCGAGTACCTCGAGGAGCGCAAGCTCAAGGACCTCGTGAAGAAGCACTCGGAGTTCATTGGCTTCCCCATCAAGCTCTACGTCGAGAAGACGGAGGAGAAGGAAGTCACGGATGATGAGGAGGACGAGGAAGAGGCCGATGATGACAAGCCGAAGGTCGAGGACGTGACCGAGGAGGAGGGTGACAAGAAGAAGAAGACGAAGAAGATCAAGGAGGTGACCCACGACTGGAACCACCTCAACAGCCAGAAGCCGATCTGGATGCGCAAGCCCGAGGACGTGACCCACGAGGAGTACGCTTCGTTCTACAAGTCGCTTACGAACGACTGGGAGGAGCACCTTGCCGTCAAGCACTTCTCGGTCGAGGGCCAGCTCGAGTTCAAGGCCTGTTTGTTTGCACCGAAGCGTGCCCCGTTCGACATGTTCGAGGGTGGCGCCAAGAAGAAGTTGAACAACATCAAGCTCTACGTGCGTCGTGTGTTTATCATGGACAACTGCGAGGACCTCATGCCCGAGTACCTCTCGTTCGTGAAGGGCGTGGTCGACTCGGAGGACTTGCCGCTCAACATTTCGCGTGAGACGCTTCAGCAGAACAAGATTCTTCGTGTGATCAAGAAGAACTTGGTCAAGAAGTGCCTCGAGATGTTTGCGGAGATTGCCGAGGACTCGGAGAAGTACAACAAGTTCTACGAGGCCTTCAGCAAGAACCTCAAGCTCGGCATCCACGAGGACTCGACCAACCGCACGAAGATTGCGAAGCTGCTGCGCTACCACTCGACCAAGTCGGGCGAGGAACCGACGTCGCTTGATGACTACATCAGCCGTATGCCCGAGAACCAGCCTGGCATCTACTACGTGACGGGCGAGAGCAAGAAGGCTGTCGAGAACTCGCCGTTCATTGAGAAGCTTAAGAAGAAGGGCTACGAGGTCTTGTTCATGGTTGACGCCATTGACGAGTACGCCGTCCAGCAGCTCAAGGAGTACGAGGGCAAGAAGCTCATCTGCGCCACCAAGGAGGGTCTCAAGATGGAGGAGACTGAGGACGAGAAGAAGTCGTTCGAGGAGGCCAAGGCCGCGACCGCTGGTCTCTGCAAGCTCATCAAGGAGGTCCTTGACGACAAGATCGAGAAGGTGGAGATCTCGAACCGCATTGTCGAGTCGCCGTGTGTGCTTGTCACGGGCGAGTATGGCTGGTCGGCCAACATGGAGCGCATCATGAAGGCGCAGGCGCTTCGCGACAGCAGCACGTCGTCGTACATGTCGTCGAAGAAGACCATGGAGATCAACCCGCTTCACCCGATCATCAAGTCGCTCCGTGAGAAGTCGGAGGCTGACAAGAGCGACAAGACGGTCAAGGACCTCATTTGGCTGCTGTACGACACGTCGCTCCTCACGTCGGGCTTCAGCTTGGACGAGCCGACGACGTTTGCGAACCGCATCCACCGTCTTATCAAGCTCGGCTTGAGCATCGACGACGACGACGAGGTCGTGGACGACAGCATGGAGGACCTGCCGCCGCTTGAGGGCGAGGGCGAGGAGGAGAGCACTATGGAGGAGGTCGACTAAGTCTACGTTTTTCAAGAGTGGCGCGTTGCTCAGGCATTTGCTTTCTTTGCATTTGTATTCCTTCCTGCGCGAGAGATCCGTCGCTGGTGCGAGCGCCTTTTGGTAGTGGATGTTCTTGTGATGGATCTTTCAGTTTTTTGAGGATTTATATTTAATAAACAGAGCAATCCGACGCCATGCATGCCGTTGCCTTGTGTTTGCATTGCCTGACCTGGGGTTTGTCCACTTGTCCATTTTGTGAACCCATTTCCTCGGACGTGGTTGAAGCCTGCCAGCTGTGTGCCATGGCTTCGCGCCGTTCGCAGCCAGTCGATTTTGCACCCACTTTTGTGATTGAGTTATCTAACATCCCAAAAACCACACGGAAGAACATGTGGTTTTTAATGGTACCATAAATGCGGTACCATCATCTGGTGTTCTCTGGAGTGTTTGTCATGGAGCTCCAAAGAGTGGCTGGTGGAAAAGCGAAGCCAAGAAGAGACTCCAGTCCCCACCCACACTCGGCGATCGCAGAGAGAAAGAGAGAGTTCACCATGGACGCGCAGCAGCTCCACCTTGTGCTCAAGCACACCATCAGCCCCGAAAAGGCCGCGCGCGATGCCGCCGCCGAGCAGATCACCAACCTCCACACGGTGCGCGGCGCGCTGCTGCTGCTCATCCAGTTTGTCGCGGAAGAGACGGTCGAGCGCGAGGTGCGCCAGGCGGCCGCCATCTCGCTCAAGAACGTCATTCAGAAGCACTGGGACGGCGACTTTGTGAACGGAGAGCTCGTGCGCGTCATCCCCGACGACGAGCGTGCGGCTGTGCGCCAGCATGTTCTCGAGGTGCGTTGCCGCTCTATTTGCTCTATTTCGTCGGGTTGCTGAGAGTGGTGGCTCATGGCTGTTTGCTTTTTGTGATTTGTCAGGCGCTTCTCGTGGCGCACGACACGTCGCTTCGCTCGCTGCTCGCAGAGGCCTTTTCGTACATTGCGCGCAGTGACTTCCCCGTACGTAGCCATCCGCCGATTGTTCTATGGATACATAGCCATGGCTGAATCATGATTCTCGAGCAGGACTCGTGGCCAAACCTCATTGAAGTGATCGTTCAAAACATCCAGAGCGGCGACGCCAAGCGCATCATTAACGTACGTCGTGAGATTTACTCGGTGCACGACCAGGATCCTCACTCACCCTCGTCCTTTGTTACTTGCAGGCGCTGCTCGCGCTGCGTCGTGTTATCAAGAATTACGAGTACCGCGGGGAAGAGGTACGCTAGCTTCAACTGGCGAAGTGTTAATTGCGTGCATATTCAGCGACACTCGTTTGCTGACGGACTTCTCGTATCTGTGTGTAGCGTCTCGGACCGCTCCACGCCCTGGCCGAGACCATTTTCCCGTTGCTGCGCGACATGTTCGCCCAGCTTCTCTCCAACAACTCGATCGAGTCGGCCATGATGATGCATCTCATTCTCAAGACGTACTGGTCCTGCGTCAAGGTGCACCTGACGCCCCACTTGGCCAAGGTCGAGCATGTGCTCGCGTGGAACGAACTCTTCCGCGCCGTGGTCGCCAAGCCGCTTCCTGAGGCCCATGAGGGCCTCGAGCCGGCCGGCCAGCCGACGACGGAAGACGAGCGCAACGAATGGCCGTGGTGGAAGGTCAAGCAGTGGGCGCTGCAGATCCTCTGTCGCTTCTACACGCGCTACGGCCACCCCAAGCGCGTCGAGGCCGAGCACCAGGAGATGAGCCAGCTCTACCGCAACCAGATCGCACCGGGCTTGCTGCCGTGCGTGCTCGACACCGTGTCTCTCCGCAAGAATGGCCGCTTCTGCACGGACCGCGTCATGCAGCTCTGCTTTGTGTTCCTGCAGGAAGCCGTGGACTCATCCGTCACGTACAAGCTCATTAAGCCGCACCTGAGCTTTTTGCTCTTTGAGGTTGTGCATCCGGTGCTGTGCCTCACGCCCAAGGACCTGCAGCTCTGGAACGACGACCCGCATGAGTTTGTGCGCAAGACGAACGACGTGTTTGAGGACTTTTTGGATCCAGTGTTTGCCGCCGCCAACTTGCTCGCGGATCTGTGCACCAAGCGTGGCAAGGACTGCCTCAGCAACGTGCTCATGTTCTACACCAACATCCTCTCAACGTATTTGGCCACGCCCGAGAACGAGCGTGACTACATCCAGAAGGACGCGGCGCTCCACGCGCTCTTCGCGCTCGACGGAGTGCTCACCAAGTCGAAGGCCCACAAGAGCCAGGTCGAGAACATGATCATTGCACACATTTTGCCCGAGTTCAAGAACCCGCATGGCTTCTTGCGTCTGCGTGCGTGCAAGTTCTTTTCGCGCAAGTACATTGAGGCGATCAAGTTCCGCGACGAGCAGACGCTTGTGCAGATCGTGACTGGCATGCTCGACTGCATGTTTGATAAGGAACTGCCCGTGAGCGTCGAGTCGGCCAAGACGATTCGCTTTGTGGTCCAGTATCCACACTCGGACACGGTGCTCGAGGTCATCCAACCCCGACTGCCGCAGATTCTGGAACGCTTCTTTAACCTCATGGACGAGATCGGAAGCGACGAGGTCGTGGTCGCGTTGGAGCAGATCATTGACAAGTTCGGCGACCAGATCGGACCGTACTCTCTGCAGCTCATCGCCAAGTTTGTCGAATTCTTCCAGCAGTTCACTGCCGAGGGCGAGGAAGATGACGACGCGTGTCTTGCGGCCGTGTCGTGTTTGGATGCGATGAACACGATCCTGGTCAGCGTGCACAAGCACCCCGAACTGTACCCGCTCATGGTGCCGTCGCTCGCGCCCATCATCGAGAAGGTGCTCACGGACTTTGACTACGTCGAGTACATGGAGAGCGCATTGGAGATTTTCAGTTCGCTCGTGTACTGCTGCCACACGATCCCACCGCAGCTGTGGGCACTGTTCCCGTGCATCTTCACGAGCTTTGATGACTTTGCGGCCGACTACTTGTCCAACTTCTCCCACGTGATCGACAACTTCGTGGGTCGCGACGGCGAGACGTTCATGGCTGGTGTCTTCACGAACAAGGATGGCGTGACGATGCGGTACGTGGACCTCGTGATCGACATGGCGCGCCGCGTGCTGGACGACAAGTCGTCGCAGGAGCTAGAAGTGTGTGCGTCCACGCGTCTGCTGTACGCGCTGCTGCACAACCTCTTCGGCAAGGTCGACGACCTCGTGTTCGAGATGGTGCGGCTCACGGTGACACGTCTGGCGATGGAGGAGCAGGGCGACTCGGCACTGCGCACGCTTTTTGGTGTGCTCGGCAGCCTCCTCCACTACAACCCGCTTCTCACGGTCTCGGCGCTGGAGCAGCTGCAAGCGACGCAGGGCGCGTTCACGCTGTGGATGTCGAAGCTGTCGCTGTTCGAAAGCGTGTTGGACCGCAAGCTGTTTGTGCTCGGTGTGATGTCGCTGCTGAAGCTTCCAGTGGAGAAGGTGCCTTCGGTGCTGCATCCGCACATGAAGCAAGTCATCCACGCGGCGACGAAGATGCTCCGCAACTCGATCTACACCCCTGATGCAGCTGGTGATGATGCCGACGACGACGAGGGCGGCTCAAGCGAGCAGCTCGAGCAGCTGCTCGAGGCGGGTGGCTACTCGTCCGACCAGGACGCCGAGGATGTGTATGACGACGACTACATGGCTATCCTGAAGCAACTTCGCGAAGAGGCCGAGATGGGCGGCATGTACGACGACGACAATGACGAGGAGTACGACAGCCTGTTGGATGAGGTCGACGAGGTCGAGTTCTTCTTGAGCACGTTGCAAGGTGCGTCTATGGGACGGGAGGTGAGATGAGTGATCGGAAATCGCTGACTCGGGTGTGATATGTAGGTTTCGCGCAGTCGAACGCCGCTGGGTACCAGTCACTGCAGCTCGAGGCGGACCCGGAAGTGCAGCAAGCGCTTGCCATGTTCACGGAGGAGCATGCGCGTCGTCAGGAGCGAAAAGCTCAGCGTGCTCAGGAGCAGCAGCTCGAGTAAAGGGGTCCATGGGACGTGCAGGACAAAAGCCACCAATGTGGGAAAAAGTGCATGGTATGGTACCAAGTGTGGTGATTTACGCCTCGCCACAGGATCCATCGGCCAAATAGACATTTGTGTAGTTCGTAGTTGGGGTCCATATCCTACAACTTTAGCATTTTTCTACGCAAGCACTCCCTACCAACATACTAGTACTAATTTAGGATACATTCAGTACTCACCAGTTCATCAATGTTAAAAATGATTTAGAGATTATTACCTCTAAATCATTTTTACATTGATGAACTGCAACCACAGATAGGCACAAAGTACCAAAACGCTTCTCGCGCCGTTTGCCCACTCAATCCTCTGCAACAGCGCGGTGAGCAGGTACGGCAACACAAGCGCCGCAGGGCTTGACAAATATATATTGATTATTAGGGCCCAAATTCAGTACATTGCTGTCATCGAATTTAACGGAAATGTCCGAATAAAAGACCCGTACCTATTAGAGTCCGGTGAGGCTTTTCACCAGCCACTATAGAAAAATAGAAGACCGGCTTCTATTTTTGTGCGAGAGTCACAGATCAATGCGTTGTCGTGACCGAGGCATTCTCAAAAAAATGCCTCCGTCGCGACGCCAAGCCATCCCAATATGGCGCAAGCAAGAAGTCATCACGTGGATCCAGGAAGAGGGAGAGAATAAGCCCACTCGAGCTGAGGCCCATTTCCGCAAGCAGGGT